>SDVV010042233.1:0-10362 GCA_016164225.1 Gammarus roeselii | reverse complement strand
GTATTTACACAAAGGGACAAATTAATGTTGGTGGATAACGAGGACACCACGGGAAGGCGGGTGAGCCTGGGATACCCCCAGGGGGTATCCCTCTGAGGTGCCTTATTGCTCTCGCTCTAAAGAGATGGTAGTCGATCTCTCCAATTTAGTTGAAAACTTTAACCTTTACGAGACGATGTTCGGTCTCGGAGCGATATTCGGCTTAGAGCGGTGACCGGCTCTTATTTTGATACAGCAAAAAAAAAAGTTTCTATACCCTGGAAACTTGTAAACTTTGGAGCTTAGACGCGAAGAACAGTATGCGATGGTGTTTTCTTACTCACTGGTCACTCATTGGTTACGATACTGCCTCAGCGCAAAGCTTCCTGGCTCAGGGGAAGTTTCACGTGTATGACCTAGAGCGCTCTGTAGTTCGCGGAGGGAGAAAGGATTGTTGTAGGCCTCTTCGTTTCTTGAAGTGAAGTCAAGATGTTCGCTTTCTCACAAGTCCTTCTCTCCTTGGAAAGCAGCCGTGTAGTTTGTTGATTGCGAAACATGGCTAACCGTCTGAGCTAGTTTATTTGCAATTTCCGCGTGGGAAGAATAAGTTCTGCCTCCGTCAGAAAGGACATTAATAAGTAGCTCGGGATTTCCTTGAATACGTCGAATTTTTTCTCACACCTGGGAGAGGGGGATGTTTCGATTAATAGTATTGACTAATTGAGCCCAGCTTTTCACGTTTCTTCTCCACTAGAAGTTTTCGGTATACAGCAGATGCCCTTTTCCACTCTACTCTGTTCCTGGGGGACCCTGTGCGTCGGTAGGCATGGTATAGATTTCCACGCTTACCTCTTGCTTCTTGCATCTCTTGGCACCACCATGGTTTAGGAAAGAAGGTTGAAAGGGCATATTGGGGAATGCTTGCCTCGGCTGCAGCTTGAAATCTTTCGTATAGTCGGGCGACGATTTCGTGTTCCGAAAGTTTTTTGGGATGTTGTCCATATCCCTCCATCCGATGTGTGCTGAGTATTCCACTTAGCTGGCTATCCGGTAGTTGAATCGAAGTTCTTGTGGGTCAGGGTAACTTGGTTGGTTGGTAAAAAGTGATATGAGGACTGGGTTATGGTCGTTGTCGTGTGTCGAAGGCAAAACTCCCCAAACGAGTTGGGGTGCCAGAGTGGGGGAGCATATGGATAAATCGATATCAGTTTCACTTTCGGGGGTGATTCGGGTGGGTTGTCCGTCGTTGAGAAGGACCAGGTTGTGAGTGCTGATGGTGTTAGCCATTATCACTCCCTGGGGTCTGTTCTCTCGCATCCCCATGTTTCATGGTAGCTGTTGAAGTCTCCAAGGAGGAGGATTGGTGAGGGCAGTTGGCTTAGCAATTCTGTCATTAGTGCTTCCGAGAGGTCGTGGTTTCGTGATGAGTAGATGGATACCACTGTTATTGGCCTTGAGACGCATATCTTTATGGCGATAGCTTGGATTTCTATCCTCAGGGGAAGGGGGAGGTGAGGTACACTTTGGTGGATCATAAGTGCCACTCCGCCGTGAGGAGTCATGTTGGTGTGGCCTTCGGGGAGGTGTATGATATATTGGGTGATTCTGAAGGTGGCAGTCTCTCGGATTTTGATCTCTTGGAGGCCTATCACCAAAGGTTTATGGGTGGCAATTATAGATAGTGATTTGTCTTTCATGTTTTACGAGTCCCTGACAGTTCCACTGAAGTATTTTAGTGTTCGTTTTGAAGGCTGTTTGCACTCTGACCTTGTTGATCTAGAGTGATCGCGTGATTTGCTGAAGCTTTTGTGGTGCTCGCGTTTTTGAGTTTGTCAAGGGGTTCCGGGTCGGGAGTATTCACGGGAGTGTCTGCCTTCGGTGGAAGGTGGTCTTATGTGGTTGCTGCGGTCGCAGCTGCGAGTGTTCTTGTGGGAAGACGAGGGTGTGTGCTCTTTGTGTTTGCTTTGTGAGCGAGTGCGCTCTTCTTCTGTGGTAGCCTTTTTTTTCTGTTTGGGTGGTTTGGTGGAGTGCGAGGTATTTGGGCCAGGTAAGATGACTGGTTGTGCAGAGATTTCGAGTATAAACTCTTCGAGATAAGCGCTGTCAGCATGGCCGTGATCGTTCTCGCTGGTGGTGTGTTCGTGAGTCGGGTTTGTTAAGGGGGAGCTTGTCCCTCGCATTGGTTTTCCACGAATGGAGCCGCAATTGAAACAGGTGGAGGTAGTTCAGGGTTTGATCCTGGTGTTCCGTTATTTGAGAGTTGTTACCTATCTTTTTGCTCAGTGGCGCCTGGGTATCGGAGTTTTCTTCATCTCTTTGCCTTTTCGTTTGTTTAGTAGTGAGCCTTGCTGTGTGGTCGTTTGCATGGGATGCATCCATCTCGTCGTCCTCCTGGTCTCTGCATAAATAATTTCTAGGCCTGTGCGTCTCTGGTGCGGGGGCGGTCGCTGGGCTGAGTGAGGAAGCACTGCAGCCAGGTAGGAGTGTTGGGGTCTTGCTACGATGTGGTTCTGATGTGTGTATGTCGTCGGGGGAGTTTGGTTTGATTGTCGATTTGACGGCTTTGGCATAATTGAGACGGTTTGGGTTATCGTCTTTCCATATTTGAATAGCTTGTTTCCGTGTAACTCTGCGTTCGTTTTGTGTGATTGTTATTTCTTTTTGTTCCATGTGTACTGGGCAGTCGCGGTTGCCTGCTTCATGCAAGCATGATCTTTGGTAGCTTTTAGGGTGGCGGGCTGTGCAGTCTTTTCTATCGTGCTCACCAGCGCACTTCTTGCAACGTTGGGGTGTATGTGGCTGGCAGTATGCGATGACGTGGCCGTATTCAAGGCATTTTTTGCACATTGGGGGCCATGTTGCAGCTGGGTAAGGTTTGGTTCTTCCTTGTTCACCCGGGATTTTTATGAATTCCAGTGCGTCGTATCCTGGGAAGGTAATTTGGTATGCAGTAGAACTTGCGTTACGTGATGTTATCCATGTTGCTTGACGGACTTCGGTAACTCCGTAATCTTCAGCCAGACCTTCAGCGAAAGCACTGAGGTCGGTTGTAGGCGTGTAATTCGTTTGGAATCGTTGATGGACGGATGTATTTCAACTGGAACTTTGAGTTTGTTTACGTGGATAATCTTTTGTATAGCGTTACTTTGCTCACGTTCTACGACGTAGGCTAGATATTTCTTTCCTTGGCGTTGAATTTATTTCGGTTTTCCTCCTAGTTGTTTGATGAGTGACTTCATCATTATAAATGGATTAGTTGAAAAGGTAACTTTACTTGCACCACTTGCGTTGAACGTTATGAGGAAGTGGGTAAAAAATTGTGTCTGTCTCCTCTTCCGGGTAAGAGGGTCATTCTGGGAAGAGCGCATCGAGACTACAGCCTCTCGTTGCCCGACCCCGTGATCTATCTGGTATTGGAGGACCGCTCTCTCCGTCTTCTTCTCTGGGCAACCTCTGTGTCCGGTAGGGTGCCCGTCTACTTTGCAATAAAAACAGTGCTGCTCCTCGGACTGGCACGACTGGGGATCTTCAGTTTTTCGTGGTCATCCTGGAAGCAGTTTTAGCATCTTTGTTTTCCATTACAATTTCCTCTCGTGTGTCCGTATTTCTGGCATTTATAACATCGGGCGTCTCTCATATGGTGTAAACTTGGTTTTGGTGGCACAGAAGAGAATGTCTAGATATTTTGGTGGAGTAGGGCAGTTGAATTTTAGTATTAGGGCTGTTGTAGTCTCTCTCCTTGTTGTGATCCTCGGTGCGACCTTTGCTTCGAAAACGCAGTTTTCGAATTGAACGAGTCCAGTAATGTAATCCTCGATTTCCTCCTTCGGGATATCTTCATAGTAGATCAAACCTGAACTTGTAGAGAAAGTCGGATGTGGCACTATTTTGCATGGCTTTCCATAGGGTCTGTTTTTGGAGGAAATAGTTTCACTTTGAAGTTTTGTGTCTACTCTGATAATAAATATTTCGTCGCCGCTGGTGGCGACGCTCAGGACTGGGCGGCCAGTGAAAGAGACTCAAGGGTCATGTCAAATGGTCTTGACATGACCCTTGAGTTTCGTTAGACGGTCGTCAATTATGCAAGGTTCTGCGGCGAAAACTTCTGCTTCCCGCTCAGAGAAGCCGGTCGCTTGGCTTAGTAGATTCAATATTTCCTGGACGTTCCTGATTAGCTCTTCGATGCTGTTGTCTCTCCGGTCGTCTTCTGCTGCTGAGGTGGCGTTGGTTATCATGGAGAGGCTGACGTTCTTGGCCGTTGGTACCATGGTTGTCATCTTTCTGGAGGGATGCTGGTCCCTCTTAAATGGGGTTTCTTTTTACTCACCATCGGCCCCCTGGTTCGCGCCAGGGGTCAGGGAGCTCACTTTGGGGACCTTTCACCGGTTTTACTGATTTTTAATCTACGGTAATTTTAAAGTATCACAAACAATGCAAGCAAACGTGCAGTTTATAGTCCCACCACAAACTAGGGACCAGCCTGTACTATGAAGGGGGGTTCTCAGTTAATAAAACGTATGTGAACAAACGCGCATTTTAACACCACTAGTGACACAGAAAATTTTCCTAATCGTTCCACTGAAATACTGAGTACAAGATAAAAACAGATAAGAGCAATCTCACCCAATTTTTCAGGAGCGCATCTAACTTTTTTTTGCATAGGGGATCCCTACACGTCACCCCCCGTCCAAAATGTGATATAACAATATTCATACCTACAATTAATAGGTATAAAATGAAGAATAGTAATTGGTCAAGCAGAACCAACACAGTCATCTAAAGAAGGAAAAACATACACAATTACAATAAACATTAGTGAATCATCTAAACTAAATGTTCAAGGCACAAAAATATTTCTAAATACATCTGAAAGCCGTTCGTCCGTCCGCCCACCCGAATGAGTCCGCCCGCGCCAAAACCTGTTCCGCCCCTGCCAGATAAGGTTCTACCCATGAGGTTTCCTGATCAACGCCTAAAAATGTAACACACCATCTAAACGAAAAATGAAAATACTATAACATTAGAAAACGAAATAAATGAGCATAAACACAAAACCTTCCCATATATAATCGAAAGCAACTCCGAAAGCCCACCCGTCCGGCCGCCCACCCGAATGAGTCAACGTTAGCCACCTGTAAGCCACCTGTAAGCCACCTGTTAGCCACCCGTAAGCCACCCGTTAGCCACCCGTTATCTGACTCACGCGCCAAAACCGGTTCCGACCCGGCCCGCCTGACTCCGGCAACCACCCCCCCCCCCACGCTAATTAAGCCTTATCATATTCCTTCGCATTTGCGTTTTCCGTGACGTAGTAACTACAGTTGTCCAATTCATTAAAGAGGGGACACTGGTATAGTACAGTTCAAGCCATATACGAAGTGGCTACCAGGAAAGAGTGGGGTAAGAATGATTTTGGGGATCTTCATTTTTGATCCGGAAGAAGAATGGTTTCTATAGCCCTTCAATCTTGGTCAAATTAATCTACTTGAAATGTAGTGTTATCATTTGATAGCATAATAGGTGGATGAATTTTACAAATGCATCCTCCCTGGTTAAATATAGTTGACTGTTCAAAGTGTTGAATGTACAGTAGCGCTATAAAATTCGAACGAAAATATTCAATGATCAATTAACACTCTATATTTGAATGCCTTGGAAATTTAATTGATATTATTTATTAAGAAGAATTGTCTAGATATAAATCCTTAAGGAATTTTCATATCAAGTTGAATTCCACGTGGGAGAAGACTATTTTTTTTTTGTTACAGACAGACCATAAGTGAATTCTCTTTCGCTACTGTACATTTCCATTTATCTATTTGTTTAAACAATCAAATCTCTTGCAACGGATAGGTGTCACTTCGTTTTACTGGCCCACCTAGAATCTTGCGAGGGCACCAACCAAAAGTGGAGGGTGGGGGCATTCTTTACAAATATGCTAGCCCTAGAACATGTGGTCGATCACAAAAATTCTTCTGAAAATCAGAAAGGTTGAAGGAGGGATGTCAAGTAGGGCAGGGGGTTACAAATGAACGAACATGTTCGACGATTTCAATGGCCGCAGTCTTTCAATGGCCGCAGTCTTTCAATGGCCGCAGTCTTTCAATGGCCGCAGTCTTTCAATGGCCGCAGTCTTTCAATGGCCGCAGTCTTTTGTTCACGCCAAAAGTGAATTATCTCAATTGAAGATCCCCAAAGTGTTGCTTGAATGTATCATTTTCCGAGATTTATTGAAACATGCCGAAACTTCCTATTGCAATGAACATGATTTAATTTAATATTCGTACTAGCTGTGAATGAATTATTCTATATCTTCAAATCGTATAAGAACCATATTTATCTTTTCACTTCTATGTTATTTATACAATGACCATTGCTATTGACATCGGCCCAAAACCTACGTGCGCCATTTTTTCATTTTGAAAACTTCAAAATAGCATGCTTTTTAAAGGTCGTTCTCTCCATTACGTCAATGAAAGTGTATTTATATATCTGACCCCCAATAGACCACTAAAAAAGTTCCAGGTAGATAGACTACCCCGTATGTACCACTAAGAAAGTTTCAGGTAGATAGACTACCTGGAATTTTTGAGGGGGCGAATATTCTCATAATGGCATGCTTGAAAACTCTTGAACAAATTCGCATCCAATAAACACCATTTGCCTGAGATTGATGCTTATGCGAAAGCGAATATTCTCGTCTCATCAACACCATTAACTTGAGATTGACACATCGGCGAAACTGGATATTAGCACACAATCAACACCATTAAACTGAGATTGACGCTTCGGCGAGAGCGAATATTCTCCTCTCATCAACACCATTAACTTGAGATTGACACATCGGCGAAACTGGATATTCGCACACAATCAACACCATCAACCTGAGATGGACGCTTAGGCGAGAGCGAATATTCGCATTGACATCGGAAACGGAATGCGTTGTTTCGCTTCTTCATAATTGTTCATGTCCATGCTAGTTGAGTTAGTGAGTCGTCTTGAGTAGGTATGGGTGAGAGACAAATGAGTGACCTAATTATCAAAAATCAGTAACCTAACGCATCGGAAAGAACTTCACTTGGTCGACCAGCAACTGAAAGGAACAAATCTAGTTCTTTTCAGAATCCGAATGTTTTTCAAAATGATTATCCTCGTTGAGCCTCCTAGGCAAACTGAAACCCGTCCAAGAACGACGATTACAAACTGTACCACCAGTCAATACCGTCAATATGAATATTCAGATCAAATGCTTCTAACCGCCAGCAGCATAACTAATCAAAAGGTGTTAGGTGAAACTACAGTGAGTCATTTGGCTCTGGTGAGGTGAGTTATCAGAGTAAGCCATCTGGTGCAGAAGAGGTGAGTTATCACAGGAAGTTATTTGGTCCTGATGAGGTGGGCAGTCACATGCAGCAAGCCATTTGGTGCTGATGAGGTGGGCCATCACATGCAGCAAGCCATTTGGTGCTGATGAGGTGGGCCATCACATGCAGCAAGCCATTTGGTGCTGGTGAGGTGAGTTATCAGAGTAAACCATCTGGTGCAGAAGAAGTGGGTTATCACAGGAAGTCATTTGGTCCTGATGAGGTGGACAATCACATGCAGCAAGCCATTTGGTGCTTATGAGGTGGGCCATCACATGCAGCAAGCCATTTGGTGCTGGTGAGGTGAGTTATCAGAGTAAGCCATCTGGTGCAGTAGAGGTGAGTTATCACAGGAAGTCATTTGGTCCTGATGAAGTGGGCCATCACATGCAGCAAGTCATTTAGGGCTGGTGATGTGGGTTATCAGAATAAATCATCTGGTGCATATGAGGTGAGTTATCACAGGAAGTCATTTGGTCCTGATGAGGTGGGTCATCACATGCAGCAAGTCATTTGGTGCTGATGAGGTGGGTTATCGGAGTAAGCCATCTGGTGCAGAAGAGAGGAGTTATCACACAAATTCATTTGGTCCTGATGAGGTAGGCAATCACATGCAGCAAGTCATTTGGTCCTGCTGAGGTGAGCCATCACATGCAGCAAGTCATTTGGTTTTGATCAGGTGGGCCATCACATGCAGCAAGCCATTTGGTGCTGATGAGGTGGGTTATCAGAGTAAGACATCTGGTGCAGAAGAGGTGAGTTATCAGAGGATTAGGTCCTGATGAGGTATGCCATCACATGCAGCAAGTAATTTGGTGCTGATGAGGTGGGCCATCACATGCAGCAAGCCATTTGGTGCTGATGAGGTGGGTTATCCGAGTAAGCCATCTGGTGCAGAAGAGGAGAGTTATCACAAGAAGTCATTTGGTCCTGATGAGGTGGGCCATCACATGCAGCAAGCCATTTGGTGCTGATGAGGTGGGCCATCACATTCAATTTTCATTTACACCAGATCCTCAACGCGAGTCATAGTACGCTCCTCCGTAGGGCTCGATGATCATGGATTCTAGTAAACTCGCACGGCTCAGTTTGCGAAAAAACAACAACGCTGTTAGTTAGCAAAATGCGAAAATTTTAACTATTTCAGACGCACGCTGGCGCGCACAAGAAAACCGCTTAGACGAAACGGATCTCCGCTTTCAATCATTTAGAACCTTAAGAGCAATATGTACACACGCTAGTGCTCACAAGTAGCATCGTTGAGACTGGTACAAGGTTTACGACTACACGGACAAAGTCAGCTCCAACAGCAACGCAACACAATGTTTACAGCTACGCGGTCTAGTTAAGTAGAGGTACAATATATATATTTATTCAGGTAAGATGAAGACTTAGACAAAACGAATTCCCGCCTCTAACCACTC
Source organism: Gammarus roeselii (assembly GCA_016164225.1). Taxonomy (NCBI): domain Eukaryota; kingdom Metazoa; phylum Arthropoda; class Malacostraca; order Amphipoda; family Gammaridae; genus Gammarus; species Gammarus roeselii. The sequence goes on along the minus strand of SDVV010042233.1, from coordinate 1,595 downwards.
AGACCTCCAAGAGTAATATGCATGCGCGAATGTGCGCACGGATAGGAAGGTCGAAATTGGTATATGGTATATGGCTTCACTTATTAAATAAACTCCAACAGCAACGCGTCATGAGGTTTTATAGCTACGCAGTTCAGGTCAACCCCAGAAAATACATATGGTCCGTGCACGCGCGAGCGAGCACAGACTGAAGAAAAAAAAACATTCACAAAATCTGAAACAGGAACTCCCGCAAAAATACAACAACATTATAATACATGACAAAATTGTGGATCGTGAAGAAGAAAGTAAGGGCAGGTTTGTCATGGGCAGAAAAACTGCTCAGATTATTGATTTCGCACTTATTGTTCAAGGGGATAAGGTGGGGGGACACAGGTCCCGTGGGTCCCAAAAGAGCCCGCTGAATCCCGGAGGGTAACCCATGTCCCCCGGGTCTACCCGAGCTTCCCGGGTCCCCCAAGACCCCTCGTCTCAGCTCATCTCGGCTATGTGGACTGTAATAACAACAATTTTTTTAATTCAAACATGGTAGGGAAGGAGTGGGGTGGCTGAGGTACCTCGGGTCCAAAAGAGCCCGATGAATCCCGGAGGGTAACCCAAGTCCCCCGGGTCCCCGGAGCTCCCCGGGTCCCTCGTCTCAGCTCATCTCGGCTTCTCTCGAATCATTTTGGTCAATCACGGCTCGTCGCAACCAACTCGACTCGCCTCAGCATGTTTCGACTGATCTCGACGCACCTCGACTAGACTCGACGCGGCCCCTCGCCCTCTGCGCCGGTAATCCGAGGACATAATGGTCAAATGTTCTACTCAAGCATTTCACATATATAAATTTTTCTGTGTATGGACCCTTCCGGGGCTTTTTGGGAAGGGTGTCCCAAAAGGGGCTCCGGAAGGGTCCAAGTGGGTCCACCCAAATCCTCCTGGTCTTCCATGTCCCTCGGGTTCCCGCACCTCCTTCCCCCCGGTCCCACGAGTTCCCTCCGAGGGCCCACGAGTACCCCCCTTCCCTGGGTCACCTTGTCCCAACCAACCTCAATATAAATAATAATAACCAATGCAAAATTTATCACCATGAAAAAAGGGCAGAGAAAATTAATAAAATGAATAATCATCCATCCACCCCAATGGGAGTGAGTTATCACAGTGTACCACAAGTTGCTGATGAGGTGGGCTTTGATCGGATTGGTTTATATTTTCACCCTGTTTATGCTTGTTGGCCGGCGGGTGTCAACATTTTCAAATGAACACGGTCGGAAGGACTTGAGCAGTGAGTAGATATTCAGACAAAGATACATGCCATTCAGGATAACTACATTATGCAATTCAGGATAACCACTTTATGCAATTCAGGATAACCACTTTATGCAATTCAGAGTAACCACTTTATGCAATTCAGGATAACCACTTTATGCAATTCAGGATAACCACTTTATGCAATTCAGGATAACCACTTTATGCAATTCAGGATAACCACTTCATGCAATTCAGGATAACCACTTTATGCAATTCAGGATAACCACTTTATGCAATTCAGGATAACCACTTTATGCAATTCAGGATAACCACTTTATGCAATTCAGGATAACCACTTTATG
>SDVV010042232.1:0-10362 GCA_016164225.1 Gammarus roeselii | reverse complement strand
CGTCATTTTCACTGACCAATCCCATACTGGGATTTTTTTAGATTACTTGAATCTACAACATGCAGACGGTAAATTTACAGTTGGAACTGAACAAAACCGCTCTAACCCATTTATTGACGTTAACATTTCAAGAGATCAAAACAACAAGAGTCATACCAGCATCTTTAGGAAACCCACGTTCTCAGGACTATGCATGAGCTTCTTTTCCCATACCCCGCTTAAATTTGGATTGACAACATTGAAACTATAATTCACTGAGCCTATCACTTGTCTACCGTTCACCAAGAACTCGACTTCCTTCGGCGTTTTCAAGAGTAATGAATACCCCATCGCCTTATTCGGAAAACTGTGCTGAGGTGCTTCTGGATGAGATTTTGAATACCTCTCCTAACACTGACTGCCAACAAGAAAGCAGTTTTTATAGCCGTCCTTTACTATGGCTCGGACTCGGTTCCTATTTATACTAAATTACTTACCACATTTCCTGATTTCTATCCTCATGCTAAGTTCAATCTAGATCTAAAAAGTTATTTACTATTAGATCGTTGTTCCGCTTGAAGATTTGTTGTCTCCGGATGTTTATTTATTATTTATTGTTTCTCTTGTGACTGCTGCCAGACGTCATTTGTCGGGAGCACAAAAAGGAGATTCCGGGAAATAGTAGACCAACATATAGCAATTTCAAGCCGGACAGGAAAGCCACTGTCTACAGTAACCCACTCTCGTCCTCAGAAGCACGCAGAAGTGCACAATTATCACATTCAAAAGCAAACAGTTTAAATTCATTGACCAATCACATAACAGCCTCAACTAACTTTGCTCAAGTCTTCGCACATCCTCCAATTGAAACAGTCTCTTAGCATCCAAAAATCTTCCAATGAACTTAACACGGCCCCGGGCTATCAATTAGAACATAACTTGATTCCACCTGTCCTTACTTATATAGAACCAAACACTCCCGGTTCTTCACTCCGTACCTCACCTCCATGAAGGTAGTACAGGCAGCCTTGACATGGGTCTTCCTTCAGACGGCTAACTTATACAAGAGTAACCGATAGTACAGGCAGCCTTGACATGGGTCTTCCTTCAGACTGCTAACTTATACAAGAGTAACCGATAGTACAGGCAGCCTTGACATGGGTCTTCCTTCAGACGGCTAACTTATACAAGAGTAACCGATAATACAGGCAGCTTTGACATGAGTCTTCCTTCAGACGGCTAACTTATACAAGAGTAACCGATAGTACAGGCAGCATTGACATGGGTCTTCCTTCAGACAGCTAACTTATACAAGAGTAACCGATGGTACAGGCAGCCTTGACATGGGTCTTCCTTCAGACGGTTCTTATCTTTCAGGTGTTTACAAAACTAGCTATGTTTTTATCCGAAGCCGCTATCATTTTTCTGGAAACATCCTGCAACTTGTGAGTAGGGATTAGAAACTTTCATCAAGTTTAGAAACGAATGAAACCTTCTTTCCTGAGTTCTGAGTGACCGGAAAAAGGGAAGAAAGAAGTTAGATTTGACAATTTTATCATGGCCATCCAGACCGCACAATATGCGAAAACAATTTTCATGACTTCCTGTTATTGTCACTCAACCATGTATGCTTTGTGCCGGTGTTTTCGTCATCTTAATAGGCAGCTATCTCTAAACCGAATTAAAGGAACGAACATGGTAAAACAGTGAGATATGAGGATTGGAACATGATTAAACAATTATTTAGGTCATAAATTAACGTATTTTTCCGCATTCAGAAGAACGATCAAGATTTCTTTTGGATTTTTGAAGAAAACAAGTTTATTTTGACTTGTTTAAATGATTGAGGGCTTACAAATTAACAAATAAAGAATATATGTGACATGGACCTATTCCAAAAAACGTGACACATAGTATAAATGTGTGATTTTTTGACAGTCACCGTTAAGATTCTGGAATAAATACTTTTAGAATAATTGTAAATGTAAAACCACGAGATATTCGCTGCAACGTCAGATAACGTCAGAGGAAACGTCAAAACGTCGGAGGATAACGTCAGAGAGATAACGTCAGAGGGAACGTTCGGTATAAAGTTTGCATGGAAGATTATTTCCCAACTTCAGGGCAACATAAAACTTCTTTGTTGCCAACGACAAGCACCTCATTTGGAATCACCAATTGTCTGCAATCTGCCTGCTTGAACACGGCGGGGGTCACGTTAGTATTTATCGTATTTCCGCCAGGTTACCTGCCAAGTCGAGAAATGAGTTAACTACATCGGCAAATCAATGTAAATCTCACCGAAACAGATGTGTATGTTACCCGTGGAAATTACGATGATAAATGCGTGATGGTGGATTCCATCAACAAGCAGCAATGCCACGCAATGCCAACTGGTGGCTTTCCTCGACAAGCAGCAATGCCACGCAATGCCAACTGGTGGCTTTCCTCGACAAGCAGCAATGCCACGCAATGGCAACTGGTGGCTTCCCTCGACAAGCAGCAATGCCACGCAATGCCAACTGGTGGCTTTCCTCGACAAGCAGCAATGCCAAGCATTGCATATAACAAAAGGTGTTCAGGACTAAGCTTGTGAACGTCACTGCTAGAAGGAACACTAAGCGCTATGTTTGAGGGCCCTCTAAGTGTGCACAACACTAGCTGAGTGCACACTGCTTGCTAAGGCTGCAGCGTTGTTGCTGAGTGTAGCCTGAGTGCTACGGTCGCACTTAGCTTATTGATCGCATTATACAGAACTCTCTGAGTGGAGACTGCAGGCCTAGCTCGGCTGCTTATGTTCTCGAGCATTTCAAGAGATGCTTAGTAAGGGAGTGTGGGTTCAGGTGAGATTGGTAATTATTTTCTAACATATGCCATTATGTGTCTATTCAGTAGCGACCTCCTCAGGTACTTGGTCAAGGATTTTTTATATTATCATTCATAATGCTGCTTGAGATTATCAAATACATCTCGTACACTGTTTGTTCTATCGTGTTAAGACCGCTTTGGAATCGAAATAAAGACATTGATGACGATTGTTTATTCGTCTTAGATAGGAGCTCAATCACACTTGTTCCAATATGTGGGATTCTGTTTAAAGTTATGCGAGCATAAAGGCTGCATACAAAGATTAATTAATAAACATACCTGACTATTTCACACCCGAACTCATCACCCCATAGAAACAGCTGATGGGCCTCACAGAAACAGAAGGCGTCCTCCAATAAATGACGTTACTCACAATAACAATATTCTATAAGACATCTGCTATATTGCAATGGAAGATTCTATAAGACATCTGCTATATTGCAATGGAATAATCTATAAGACATCTGCTATATTGCAATGGAATATATTTTAGTTGAAACAACATTCGATGAAACAAAATATTTATTTTGGATTCAGAGACACACAACACACACGATGCAATTTCCGCTGCCAAGAACACACTCAACATCACACGATGGCAAGGCTGTTAGTGTATGGGATGCCATCAACAATACAGTCAACATCACACGATGGCAAGGCTGTTAGTGGATAGGATGCCATCAACAACACAGTCAACATCACACGATGGCAAGGCTGTTAGTGGATAGGATGCCATCAACAACACAGTCAACATCACACGATGGCAAGGCTGTTAGTGTATGGGATGATATCAACAACACACTCAACATCAAGCGATGGCAAGGCTGTTAGTGTATGGGATGCCATCAACAACACAGTCAACATCACACAATGGCAAGGCTGTTAGTGTATGGGATGCCATCAACAACACAGTCAACATCACACGATGGCAAGGCTGTTAGTGTAGGGGATGCCCTTAACAACACAGTCAACATCACACGATGGCAAGGCTGTTAGGGTATGGGATGCCCTTAACAACACAGTCAACATCACACGATAGCAAGGCTGTTAGTGTATGGGATGCCATCAACAACACAGTCAATATCACACGATAGCAAGGCTGTTAGTGTATGGGATGCCATCAACAACACAGTCAACATCACACGATGGTAAGGCTGTTAGTGTATGGGATGATATCAACAACACACTCAACATCACACGATGGCAAGGCTGTTAGTGTATGGGATGCCATCAACAGCACAGTCAACATCACACGATGGCAAGGCTGTTAGTGTATGGGATGGTATCAACAACACACTCAACATCACACGATGGCAAGGCTGTTGGTGTATGGGATGCCATCAACAACACAGTCAACATCACACGATGGCAAGGCTGTTATTGTATGGGATGCCATCAACAACACAGTCAACATCACACGATGGCAAGGCTGTTAGTGTAGGGGATGCCCTTAACAACACAGTCAACATCACACGATGGCAAGGCTGTCAGTGTATGGGATGCCATCAACAACACAGTCAACATCACACGATGGCAAGGCTGTTAGTGTATGGGATGCCATCAACAACACAGTCAACATCACACGATGGCAAGGCTGTTAATGTAAGGCATGCCATCAACAACACAGTCAACATCACACGATGGCAAGGCTGTTAGTGTATGGGATGCCATCAACTGTGTCAGTTCATTTCACGGCATGTGCGCTGTTCGATATTTTCCTGCTATTCGACTTGATGTTTCTTTCCTCTGGAGTTGAAGTCCGTTGATGGGAGGTCGTCCAGCCGGCCAACAAAGTCTGATTGATCTCAGGGTCAAGTGGCTTGATATTGCACTCCACTCCGTATAGAGAAGGGCGAGCTAGACTAAGAGCAAGCTATGTTCCAGTAAATAACAGGCACTGCTGTTGCTCACGTTACAGCAGTCCATGTGAGACAGCTGGCGTATTTATGGCTATTTATGGTTCGTTTGTATATTAATGATCGTAGTTGTATCGCATTCAATTGTCGTAATTATGATTACTCACATATATATGGCTGTTTTCGTATGTCAGCAGTTTTCTAAATTAGGGCAATTTCGTATTTATGACTTTTTTTAAGTGTATGACAGTCATCGTATTTATTTAATTTTCTACGCCACTTTTAGTACTTGCGACAGCTCTTGTTTAGTATACACGCCTCGCGTCAAAGTTACGTTCACCTTTAGAGCAATTAAAAAAAATTCAATTCGCAAATATATGACCGTGCCTCTATTTACGGCAGTTCCTCTTTTTGTTTTTCGATTAGCAAACATATGGCCGTGCTTCCATTTACGGCAGGTCCTCTCTAAATGCACGCTCTTGACCGAATTATAAATAAGCTTGGTGGTGAGTGTTTCGAAGCCCATATTCGATTCAAAGATGTTCTTTGTATCTGTATAGCACTCATGCAGCTTAAGTAGTCTCAGTAGCCAAGGTAATACGCGAAGCAACGAAGTTCTTGTGGAACAAATAGTTTTTGGATAGAAGGTAGAGTTCTCGAAGCCTTCAAGCCAAGCTGAGCATCGAATAACTCATATCACGAGGGGTCTGCAATCAAAGTTAATCATCAGAAGCAGAATATTGAACAGAGAGAGGCTGAACATTGAACAGAGAGAGGCAGAATATTGAACAGAGAGAGGCAGAATATTGAACAGAGAGAGGGAGAATAGTGAACAAAGCGAGGCAGAATATTGAACAGTGAGGCAGAAATATTGAACAGAGAGAGGCAGAATATCGAACAGAGAGAGGCAGAATATTGAACAGAGAGGCAGAATATTGAACAGAGAGAGGCAGAATATTGAACAGCGAGAGGCAGAATATTGAAAATGGAAGCCAGAATATTGAACAGCGAGGTTGAATATTGAACAGAGAGACGCTGAATGTAGAACAGAGAGAGGCAGAATATTGAACAGCGAGGCAGCATATTGAACAGAGAGAGGCAGAATATGGAAAAGAGACAGGCAGAATATAGAACAGGGAGAGGCAGAATATTGAACAGGAAGAGGCTGAATGTTGAACAGAGAGAGGCAAAATATTGAACAGAGAGGCAGAATATAGAACAGAGAGAGGCAGAATATAGAACAGAGAGAGGCAGAATATTGAACAGTGAGAGGCAGAATATTGAACAAAGGCTGAATATTAAACAGAAAGAGGCTGAACATTGAACAGCGAGAGGCAAAATATTGAACACAGAGAAACAGAATATTGAACAGAGGGAGGCAGAATATTGATCAGTGAGGCAGAATATTGAGCAGAGAGAGGCAGAATATTGAACAGAGAGGCAGAATATCGAACATAGAGAGGCAGAATTTCGAACAGAGAGAGGCAGAATATTGAACAGAGGGAGGCAGAATATTGAACAGGGAGAGGTAGAATATTGAACATAGAGGCAGAATATTGAACAGAGAGGAAGAATATTGAACAGAAAGGCATAATATAGAACAGAGCGAGGCAGAATATAGAATAGAGAGAGGCAGAATATTGAACAGAGAGAGGCTGAATATTGAACAGAGAGAGGCAGAATATTGAACAGAGAGAGGAAGAATATTGAACAGAGAGAGGTACAATATCGAACAGAGAGAAGTAGAATATTGAACAGAGAGAGACAGAATATTAAACAGAGAGAGGCAGAATATTGAACAGAGAGGCAGAATATTGAACAGAGGCAGAATATAGAACGGAGAGAGGCAGAATATTGAACGGACAGGCAGAATATTGAACAGAGAGAGGTAGAATATTGAAAAGAGAGAGGCAGAATATTAAACAAAGAGAGGTAGAATAGTGAACAGAGAGAGGCAGAATATTGAACAGTGAGGCAGAATATAGAACAGAGAGCGGCAGAATATTGAACAGCGAGAGGAAGAATATTGAACAGAGAGAGGCAGAATATTTAACAGAGAGATGTAGAATATTGAACATAGAGGCAGAATATTGAAGAGAGAGGCAGAATATTGAATAGAAAGGCAGAATATAGAACAGGTAGAGGCAGAATATTGAACAGGAAGAGGCTGAATGTTGAACAGAGAGAGACAGAATATTGAACTGAGAGGCAGAATATAAAACAGAGAGAGGCAGAATATTGAACAAAGAAAGGCAGAATATTGAACAGAGAGAGGCAGAATATTGAACAGAGAAGCAGAATTTTGAACAGAGAGGTTGAATATTGAATAGAAAGACGCTGAATATTGAACAAAGAGGCAGAATATTGAATAGAGAGAGGCAGAATATTGAACAGAGAGAGGCAGAATATTGAACAGTGAGGCAGAGTATTGAACAGAGAGAGGTAGAATATTGAACAGAAAGAAGCAGAATATTGAACAGAGAGAGGTAGAATATTGAACAGAGAGAGGCAGAATATTGAACAGTGCGGCAGAATATTGAACCGTGAGAGGCTTTCAGAAAGCGGATTGATTTGTCTGGTTCAGATGAAATAAAATAAAATAATAAACTTTATTGAAGATTTTCAGTTTCGCATTTACTCGGAACGTTCATTATGAAACATGGTATTGGAATATGAAGATATTGTCAATCATGACGATGTAAAAGCATAATAAATTTTGTAATGCAACTGAACGTTGAAATTTCGATTAGACTGCAAAATTGTTTAATTCATTTTTTTTAATGTGGGGTAAAATATATACCTACAGTGTCAGAAAACTGATTTAACTCTTTATTGCTCATTAAACGCCTATCAATGGCTGAACTCAGAATATTTTGAAAGGCTTCCTCAATAGCCACGAAGTATCTATGAAGCGCAAGCTCCAGCTACCATCCTGACGATCTGCATAAGCAAACCTGATCTCAGAGCACAGCACATATTTGAACCGGGCGTGGCCGATAATCAGCTGAGTCCCCCTGACTCGGTGCCACAAAAGGACTTGAACGGCATGTTGACGGGCCTGCCAATTGGAAATTCATTCCTTAAATCACTGCCGATTCAAAGCTGAGGCGGTCGTAATGATCGTGCGTAATTATCTTTTCATCCCTCCCGAAAAGAGTAATTAGCTCTGGGACGTCAGCTTCTGGCGTTACGTGTCTCTGGTTTGTCGTCAACCACTGGTGTGATGTGAGTCGCTTGTGTGACGTCAGCTGTTGATGTGACACCAGCTGTTTGTGTGACGTCAGGCACTGGTGTGACGTCAGCTGCTTGTGTGGCGTACATTGGTATGACGTCAGCCGCTGGTGTGATGTCAGTCGTTAGTGTGCCGTCAGCTGCTAGTGTGAAGTCAGCTGCTGGTGTGAAGTCTTCTGCTTGTGAGAAAGTCTGCAACTGGTTCGACATCAGCTGCTGGTGTAACGTCAGGCACTGGTGTGACGTCAGCTGCTGGTGTGACGTCAGGTGCTGGTGTGACATCAGCTATTGGTGTGACGTCAGCCGTTGGTGTGACATCAGCCGCTGGTGTGACGTCAGCCGCTGGTGTGACGTCAATCGCTGGTGTGACGTCAGCCACTGGTGTGACGCCTGCTGCTTGTGAGAAAGTCTGCAACTGGTCTGACATCAGTCGCTGCTGTGACGCCAGACGCTGGTGTGATGTCAGCCGCTGGTGTGACGTCAGCCGCTGGTGTGACGTCAGCCGCTGGTGTGACGTCAGCCGATGGTGTAATGTGAGCTGCTGGTGTGACGTCAGTCGCTGGTGTGACGTCAGTCGCTGATGTGACGTCGGCTGCTGGTGTGACGCCAGCCGCTAGTGTGACGTCAGCCACTGGTGTTACGTCAGCCGCTGGTGTGACGTCAGCCGCTGGTGTGATGTCAGCCGCTGGTGTGATGTGAGCCGCTGGTGTGACGTCAGTTGCTGATGTGACGTCAGTCGCTTATGTGACGCCAGCCGCTAGTGTGACGTCAGCCGCTGATGTTACGTCATCTGCTGGTGTGACGTCAATCGATGGTGTGACGTAAGCCACTGGTGTGACGTCAGCCGCTGGTGTGACGTCAGCCGCTGGTGTGACGACAGCCACTGGTGTGACGTCAGTCACTGGTGTGACATCAGACGCTGGTGTGACGTCAGATGCTGGTGTGACGTCAGACGCTGGTGTGACGTCATCCGCTGCTGTGGCGTCAGTCACTGGTGTGACGCCAGCCGCTAGTGTGACATCAGCCGCTGGTGTGACGTCAGCCGCTGGGGTGACGCCAGCCGCTGTGTGACATCAGCTGCTGGTGTGACGTCAGCTGCTGGCGTGACGTCAGCCGCTGCTGTGACGTCAGCCGCTGCTGTGACGTCAGCCGCTGGTGTGACGTCATTCACTGGCATTCATTCAAGAAACTGGTTTACATAACCATCAGCCCACAACGTGGATGAAGGAAGGACCCACGACGTGGATGGGAGAAGGACACGTTCTAAGCCCACAGCGTGGATGGGAGAAGGACACGTTCTAAGCCCACAGCGTGGATGGGAGAAGGACACGTTCCAAGCCCACAACATGGATGGGAGAAGTACACGTTCTAATCCCACAATGTGGATGAAAGAAGGACACGTTCTGAGCCCTCGACGTGGATGGGAGAAGGACACGTTCTAAGCCCACAGCGTGGATGAGAGAAGGACACGTTCTGAGCCCTCGACGTGGATGGGAGAAGGACACGTTGATCACGAAGGTCGATCACGAATCTTCGATGACCTATGATATTTGTTTGATCAGGATCCTCAGAACATTTGTAAGTTATTTAATGTTGATGAGTAAGGCATCGTTACTAATATTTTTTCACTTTCAAACCCTGTTGTATGCCTAGAACCCATCTGAAGTAGAAGACCTATCAAATACAAAGAACCCATCGATCACCCATAGCACCGGAAATCTCAGACTATTCAAAGATCAGAACCAATCGGAAGCCAAGAACCTACCAAAAACCCGGAATATATTAAATGCCCAAAATCTATCGAAAGCCTAGAACCTATCGAAAGCACAAAACCAATCGCAAGGCTGATAAACAACGGTTGGGGGCCCACCTATTGCAAACCTAAGCCTGTCAGAAGCCCGGAGCCAATCGAGAGCCAAAACGCCATCAAAAGCCGAGACTTATTGAAATGCTCGAAAATTATCCACAGCACAAAGTCAATAGACCACCTCAGACCTATCGAGAGTTTAACTTTATTCGAATCCCATAACTAATCAGGAATCCACAGCCTATCGAAAGCCCAGAATGTATTGATAGCCCCGAACAATAATCACCCATCACGAACACGTCGGCCTCATTTCTCAGCGCGTCGACGACAGGGAATTTCCAATGCCATTCTTTGCAATCTTTTCCGTGGCGCATTAAAGCGAACAAATGAGGCTTCCTGAGCCGGCCGACATTATTTCGGGCGAAAACATATTGTGGCGTATTTCTCACGCCCTGCTCGCCTGCCATGGGCCTGACATCGGCTGCACTAGACCTGCCATAGGCCTGCCACAGGAAGCCCGGCACGGAAGAGAGATAGCAAGACCGCTTATATGGGCATATAGGGATCCTCGATAAGTTCCTACAAGAAAACTAGATGAAGGTCCTACACACACACACACAC
>SDVV010042231.1:0-10362 GCA_016164225.1 Gammarus roeselii | reverse complement strand
ACTAAGAACCTACATAATACTGCATTCACTTATAAAGAACCTGTTGTCAAACCTAAGTACGTTAGCTATCAAACAATGAAAGCAAGTCGAAATGACAACGGTATCTACATCATTAAATGATATTCCCTAAATAAGTTTATGTTCGAGTGATAAATACCCATTGAAATAACAGCGGTGCCTGAACCCTAAATACTACGATTTATAAATAACTATATACAAATAAATGAATAAAATCCTACACGTAATCTTACACAATCAAAAACAATCACCAGGGCGTTATCAGCCACCCAATCTCCAGGGCGTTCTCGGCCCCTATCTCCAGGGCGTTCTCGGCCCCTATCTCCAGGGCGTTCTCGGCCCCTATCTCCAGGGCGTTTTTGGAGTACCTTATCTACTGGGCGTTTTCGGGACCCCTATCTCTTGGGCGTTTTATGAACCCTACCACGCCGGGGGCATATTATGCACACTACCGCGTCGGGCATTTTCAGGACCCTTAGACGCCGGGCATATTCAGGACCCTTTTAACTACTTTCGACACACTAGGCAGAGGCCAAATTGTTTGTGAGCAGGTATACAAATCTCATCCAAGGTTCATATCGAGTATAAGTACAAACATCATTATTGTTTTATTTTAAATGAGTAAATATGAATAACGATATTCATAAATTAACATTTGAATGCTTTTTTTCGCAAATCATTGGAGTAGGAATCCCTCATATTGCAATATTACAATTTCTTTACCTGATCTACATAACGTTACATGGGACGTCATTATCGTACATTGATCACAATAAGCAGGTGTACCAAATAGCTATGTAGAGGTTAATCTGTAGCATTGAACTCATCTAACAAATGAAGCGCAGCATCGCATGCATTGGAATTAGAACCGTGGTACCTTGCAACACGAGTCGGGGACTCAATCCACTAGGCTACTGCGCTAGCGAGAGAGTGATATTCCATCGATAGCGATTTATGCACACTGCACTGGTCTGTGGAATTATACTTCCATCTCAATATTAGAAAACGACTCCGTTTGAAATAAAGCGATGGGAGAGTGGCGAACAGCCTTTAAATGTCGGAGCCTTAAGTGTCACTCCAACCCTCTTCTTTCCACTGCAAAACTTGATTACTTTCGGCCGCCATCATTTTTTTTCGCGGCATCTCCGATACTTCCGTAACTCTCATTATGCCTAGTAACACTTGCAGAATAAAATTGCCGTAAATTATTTGTAGCTAAACCCGAAAATGGCGAGCATTTGTAAGTTTAAAGGAAGACTACCCGTGCTTATTTACTTTTTTTAGATGAATAGCAATTTTCTGATTCGGAATCATAAGCGCAAGATACAGATACAGACACTAGGCCGCATCCCCCAGAAAGGGGGGTGGCCGACGACAAGGCGCACCTCACACCCTCATACGCTCAAACTCACACAACTTAGCCTTTTTGTGCTGAAGGGTCCGGCCGGTAACCCCTCAACATACACTCTGGGTAACGAGTGCAGTCTGAGGATCAGTCGTCAGCAGCAGGGCCCGACAGTTTTCACTGGTTTACCCTCGCCGCGTCATAATGACCGCCCCCCCCACCCACGACCATCCCGACAGCGGGATGCCAAGGGCGGGAAAGCACATCAGAGCAGCGTCAAAATCAACCATTCTCCACTCACGCCTGTTCATTGCACGCTCTCTCGCCACCTCCACATTCCTGTCTCTCCTTCCCAACGCCTGCTTCACACCATCCATCCACCCAAACTTTGGTCTACCTCTAAGCCTGCGACCACTTGCCTCCGCAGTCATCACCCTTTTCACCAATCTCCCTTCATCCATCCTCTCCACGTGCACGAGCCACCTCAGAACACGCGAATCCAATCTGTCCTTCAACTTCTTCACCATCCCTGTTCTGATTCGAACCACGTCGTTGGTGATCCGGTCTCTCAGCGTCACTCCAGCCATGCTCCTCAAACATTTCAGCTCGAAAACATTCAATCTTCTTCTCTCCTCTGCTCTCACCCCCCAAGCCTCAGCTCCGTAGAGCACAGCTGAGACAACAACACCCTCATACAGCCCTCTCCTTGCTTCCATCCCCAACGTCCTACAGCTCATTACACTCTTTAGTGTACCCAACACTTTACATCCCTCCTTCACTCGCGCCTACACTTCAGCGCAAATACCTGACAATAATATTCGTGACGTATTTACAAGTAATTAACGGCCAAGCAAGCGATATTTTAACGCATTGCCCGACACCAACGATTCCCTTGTTAGCGATTGAATCAAGTTCCATTGATTGTCTATGTCTCAAAGCCAAATAATGATACTATTGCTAATCTGAATAATGAATTGGTCTACGTATCGAACTGTCTCACATCTATTAAATTGCCTCTGAAGGTCGATAAGACGCAGGGTCTGGAATTTTACAGGAAGAAGATCCCAATCCAACACACAGGTAGAACTTAAGGGTCAACCAATTGTCAACATAACATAGACGCGAGAATTAACTTAAATGTTCACGTCCCTTTTGTTGTCCAGATTTTATCCAAATCACGAGCACGCGTTTAATACCAAATTTGATATGATCTAACAACTTTTGCAAACTGGCTTTCAGACTTATTATCCAAATTTGTTTCCATATAACTGCTAAATAAATCTATGACCTATCATTAATAGTTGAAAACGTGTCATTAGGACACTTTCACATGCTAGCAGACATGACCACACTCTATTTCTTTTAGTCAAAGAGAGATTCTCCCACTGCAACACATCATTGGATTTCCGCAGCAGGGTTTGTTCACAGAGCTTAGAATATCGTGCAGTGGTCTCCGAAAGCTGACAACTTTTTGTTGGAGCGTATGCATAAAACTGAAAATCGAATAAATCAATAAACCTCCCTTGTAATCGTCTAATTACGTTAGGAGACCTCCATTACTATATTTCATCCGAGGCCGGACTTGACAAATAACTCGTATTTTCATCCTACTGTAAGTTTGATCTGGTTTATTTCATGATATATATTCATCACCTTAACATAATCATATTTTCTATTTCCAATTTCCAATAGTTACTTAACACCTCGATGAAAATAGACCGTACGATTTTCTTGACCTCGTCATTTATACTATCCACTTAAGGAACTCCTTCCAAAAAACACCATCGACAATATAGAGCATCAACAACTTCGTCCGACGCAGGAACTAGCGCGTCAAGGTGAAATTATTCGGAAGGTCTATTTTCACCAGGATGTGAAGTACTGAGTTTTCCATGAAAATAGGTTTCAAGTTATATTTTTTGGATACTGAAGATAAGGAACATGATTATGTTAAGGTATTGAATATAAATTATGCAAGAATCATAATCGATTTTATGATAAAACTCCGAGTTATCTGTAAAATTCAGGTTTGAATTGAAAGGCAAGTTTATAATGAAGGAACAGAAACGTCAACAAAGAACTGTTGGAAAGAAATCAAACGATTACAAGGGAAGACTTTTCTTGACTTAAAAGGTTTTTCTGTTTTATGCATACACTACAATAAAACATTTCAAATGTACGGCACCCGCAGCACAGCATTCTTGACCTCCAGGTGGAAATTATCCATCGGATGATTTTCAAACAGGTGAATACGAAATTCTAACATAATGAGTTCGATCATGTTCACGTTCCTTAAAAATACAATTATTTGTGCCCAGATGAGGTATGGATTAACAAACACTAAACCAAATTAACTCCTAAACAAAGAGAATTGCTTTCGCTGCTGATTGGTTAATAATGGATTATAGGACCATTTGATTTAGCGAGTATAAACAATATTGGACATTTACCTACGATTCGTAACTGATCAGTGATACGATGTGACAATTTGAGAAAACCCTCATTTCACGCACATCAACAATTTGTTTCTCCACATTGAACTCGTAGTGTAACAAACATGTTACTAGAATATATCAGTAACTAGTGTTCGGATGAAATAGACCCTTCAGGCAGAGGATTTCCAACACGTTTGCATGATGTGTTACTATTCTCAATCCTGTGTTCAATGCTCCACGCAGCCTATAATGAAAATAATTTGACCTGTATATAGTTCAATATTCAAACATCGTACGAATATTGTACAGCGTTTCATACTTTGTAGAATTTGAAGTGTCTTGTCAGTGTGCCGTGGGAAGGGTGGAAATGGATCCAACTATGTTTATTTTTATTGTTTCCACTGTTTATGAGCCAGAGTCTTCCATCCGTGCGTATTTTTACGGGCAAAAAATTGCAGTGCTTCCCTTGTTCTAACAAAACATGGAGAATCTAACAACAGTCTCACTGTTTTCCAACGTTTGAATCGTATTAAAGTGGTGCAGATTCTCCAAAGAAACAATTCGCCGTCCCTCCAGGAGATCTCAGGAGCAATAGTGTCGCTTAACTGTGCCGGAATGAGAAGCTGTCGCTGCTTAGGATGCACCCTCAGAGTCAACTTCTTTTCCTTGTTCGTCTAATTGAAATTGACTATTCCTTCGAGGACCAGAGTCGACACAAATGCTCGAGGAGGGTAGTACCAGAGAAATCGCATGAATAATTTGTAAACTACTGACTTTTCAGACAATCTTTATCTTGAATCAGGGAATAATAATAATATTGCACAATTTCAGCATATCCAAAGATGTTTTGACCTGCAACGTCACGCTGGCGTAATCATCTGTTACAGAAGAACACTACAAATCAAAATCAGAAAATGATTGCAAATTATTCAAATATTTTCGAAACATTCGTGAGTAGGTAAGTAAAACATACATGGTACGTATGAGTATGAATTTCGAGTCGGTTACCATCATTTCATCGGAAACAGTCCTACAATTGGAATTTCTTTCATAAACATAAAACAAAATCAAGTTTTGCGATGTGCAAACGGTGGAGACGATTGATCTCAAGATATTGATATCCTCGATATCAATATCTTGAGAGAACAATAACACGTTCTCAGGCCTGGGCATGAGTTTTTTTTCCATACTTCTGTATGATACAGGATGAACAGTATTAAAACCTAAATTCATAGAGCATACCGCCTTTCTTCCTCATACTTAGTTTTTCACCAAGAAATCGAAATTTTAATTTTTTTTTACTAGTAATGGCTGCCCAGCGATCTTGTTCGAGAAACATTGCAGTAGATTCCTCAACACAATTAGTTATGAAGTATTTGATGTGCTACGTCAAGGTGCCTTATATTATTCGATCATGATTGGACACCATTGTTCTGCAAGATAAGCTGGATAGTATATATTGTTTTTGCAAGACATCAACGCGCGTTTAGCAAGATTGTATGAATTTATGCGCGTATCAACGAATACAGCCGTTTACTCAATGAATGGTAGAACACAGCTGTATGAGCGTTCTTACCAAAAAAAGTGCTACCTCATTGCAAGGTTGCTGAAACCAAAACGTCAAATTTTGTATTTGTTGAGCCGAGGGATCATTATGTTGTATTAGGGCGGATTTCCTCTTTCACAAATAATTGACCATACAAGCGGATGTGTAGCTAATGAAAACAATACAAAATGTTGTGTTTAATAACGGGGGGCGCACAACAGTAACAAGAAATTATTAATTAGATGGTTGATTTTCTTCTGCAAATATACAGTCATGATCGACTTATTTGGTAGTTGTTAAAATCATGATGAGAGCACATTGCTGACGAGGCTTTTGAAGTTTGTTGTTCCAGTTCAAGATCATTTTTTTGAAGAAACGACGGAAACCTTAACTGTTAAAAAGACATGTGACACAACAGGTTATTTTACATGTATTTCCGTCTGAATTTCCGTTGTTTAAATTTCCAAATTTCTCCGTTGTTCAAGCTGAGACTTTCTGGTGTAATGTATTACTGAGTAATCACATTCAATCTTTTATTTCAACAGATTTTTACATTTTTATTCCGACGAAATGAAGGAATATCTTTTCTAATAGCGTACTTGTTCTGTTCTTATATTACACCGGACTAATTTTATTTTTTCTGTTGTCTAAACGTGTCTAACACCGATCAGTGTCCGTCGTTTTACCACCTATAATAATTAGCTGGTACAAAATTGGCAATGATATCAGCTAATCGACCTTAAAAGATAAACCAAAAGAAGCACTTACTAATGGCAATACGAGCCTCCCCATCCGGTACCAAATTAATATAAGTCGTGCAATTATTTTAAATAGCCGGCATTTAAACCAAAATAAGTATACGGTTCAAAATAATATTAGGATAAGAGGAAATGACGAAAAACAAGGTAATGAATGTAGAAAACAGCAATAAGTATCAAACTAATAATTCACCTGCACTCGAATTTGTTTCCACTATTGCCATCACAAATCAATGAATGCGCTGGGACACATTTGGACGCATTTTCAGTGGAATTTGTCCTGGGATCTATTGATTAGAAATCAAATATATAAGCTTTCATTTGCGGTTTTGTGCAAACCCCGACGTAGCCGATTTTGTAGCTTTTCCGGTAACAGTGCTGTTTTCCATCGTGAGTTGAGCCTCGGCAAGGAAAAAAGGCAGCCTTGTAGCAGCGTAGACAAACCACTCTTCAAATAATAGGGAAACTGCCGGATGTCTATAAAGACAAGCCTCTACATTTTTACTATAACATATTTACATATGTGATCGGATATATCCTGATCTATACAACTATACTCAAACAAAGGTGCTCTAGTATAAAAAAAAAACTCATCTACCAACACTTCAATTATTTGAATTGTGGACTGAAAAATCTACTTACGTATGTAGCGAGAATCAGAATTTCTACAGTCTACATCTACATTCTACAGGCTACGGGCTCTAGTCGCTGCAGTGCTACAGCGGTTGCAGCGCAACCAGAGGCAGTTGCCCTTCGGTCGAGGGATGATCATCGAAGCAGGTCGTACTCGCCGCAATTGAAAAAACGCTGAGGAAAAGCTGCTGACTGTTGTGTAAACAGTGGCATTGTTGTCTGGAGAAGGCAAGCTACCAGGTCATTGCAGTACATATAGGTAGTGGTTAAAAGCGTTCGTAGTTAAGGACAAGAGGTTGGTTCTAAGTTACTATGTTACGTCTAGTTTTTAAATAATGCGCCAATCGATGTTGAAGGGTCACCACGGTGTTGCCAGAGGGCTTTTTTGATGTTCAGCATGTGAAAGTCATCACGAAACGTACGTCTGCTCGTCTGCACATCACATCAAGAAAGGAAGATTATCGTCTTCAAGCGTTTTTCAGTAAAACAGTAGCCGACTTCAAGAAAGAAAGATTAGCGTCTTCAAAGCGTTCTTCAGCTGTAAAGATAATACGCGAAGGATCCACTTCAAGGATAAGTAGAAGACCACACTAACAAGAGGAAAAGCCAGGAGTTGTGGAAATAACACGAGTGAGCCCTTTCCGCTCTCTCCTTGCAACTTCAAAACCCGACTGTGTGACCCGGCTGAGCGCGTATGCAAGTAGCTCATATAAGTTGTGTTAGTAATATTATGTTTCGTTGATATCGATCAAACTTAGATTGATCATGGTAGAGGTCGTATTATTTAATATAATAATTTGTGGCTGTAAGCATCCTCTCTATATATCTATTCATATGTGTACCCGAGTAGATTGATGTTAGAAATATGATAATTGGTGGCTGTAAGCATCCTCTCTATATATCTATTCATGTGTACCCGAGTAGATTGATGTCGGAAATATGATAACTTATGGCTGTAAGCATCCTCTCTATACATCTATTCATATGTGTACCCGAGTAGATTGATGTTAGAAATATGATAATTGGTGGCTGTAAGCATCCTCTCTTTATATATATTCATGTGTACCCGAGTAGATCGATGTTAGAAATATGATAATTTATGGCTGTAAGCATCCTCTCTATATATCTATTCATGTGAGTACCCGAGTAGATTGATGTTAGAAAGTGAGTGTTGACATTAGTGTGTGGGTAGTGAGCCAGTTTCAAGGGCTTCTCTGAGTTAATAAATAAATATAGACATATATGTATGTGTCATTCTCCACACAAGGGTAGTGTATGGAAGTGTCATTGTTGATATATCGTCTCCCAGACCCACTCAACTGAGTAGCTGGAGAGTGTCAATTTGGGTCAACACCCTAGACCTCTCCTGGGTCGGGTGAACTCACAAGCCCGTCGACCATTGATAAGTGTCTGTCGGCAATTTTTTATTGCCTTCGACTTCCTTCAATTTACATGGCGGGCTACACATAGATAACAGAGTGCGTGGACGAGGCGCCGCCGAGATTGTATTGAGGTGCCGCCTGAATTAGGTAATTAACCCTACTATGCACGTCACGGGATGTCTCGACGGAGTCCCACGTTGTCGCTTTTGTAGGTCATTATGACCCAAGGGTTTCATCGACCAGTGGCTGATTAACTTCTATGACCAGATAGCTGACCAGTCATCAAATGTTGCATAAATCTCTCTTGCCTGTGGTACAGTCAAATGAAAAGATCTTGCGGAGGAAATAAGAAAAAAAAACATGAAAAAAGTTTTACTAGAACCTTTACACCGCGGCGTATCAGGTGGAGCACGCTCGCATCAATACAATCTACTCATACGACAGTCAGTCCCACACTGGAGGTGAGAAACGCAGCAGCAGTCATGACGTGTGGCGCCGATACTCATGTGAAAATATGTAATTATGCTATTTGTAGACGAATTACTAATAATTTTTGACATTTTATTGATGTTTATTGGATTGAAGAATAGCTCGAAGAATAGCAACCGATAATAACACATTGAAGAGATATCAGCTAATATTAGTTTTATGTTGGATTTTAAACACCACGCATGGCTTATAGGGTTAGGATACATACAAATAGCGTGAGTCCGCCGACTTTGTTGAGAAATATCGTGAAAAATAACTAATTTGTTGCGTTAAAACAGGCAGCATTATCTAGGTATCGGTACTGTGGTTGTTCATCCTGGTTATTTTGTTATAGCGAAATTGAAGCAAATTACTTTTTAATATTCAAATGGGTTTTATAATGAGATCCATTCAAATTTTCCACCGAAGTTCAAGCAACTTAAATAAAGTAGTTTCCGTGAAGACTGGGCATTGATTTTGTTATTTTTTTTATTTGACAAAAGAAATAAAGATTGGAATAAATTGTTTTATAAGATATCGCGTCCTGAAGTTGACGGCATATTATAACATCGTTTTTTTTCAGTAGGTATCATCCAAGTCCACGTTCCCTGAGGCATTTCGCCCTATGTTCTTCATGCACACGAGCGTCACTCAGCCTTTCAAATTCTTTTCGTCTTATACTGAACTCGGTGGAAAAGGCATCACTGTAAAAATGTTCGCCGGCGTCACCCCGAATAAGCTCATCAACGCTAATGTGAGGAAGAACTTGAACGGCCGAGTTATGTCGTGATCAATTAGCAATTGGAATCCTAATTCTAATAGAGGTGTTATTTTTATATGGTACATATTTTATATTATAATACCACGATAATCGTCATCAAAACTTATGTTTTGACTAATCAGTTTGGCAGCAGGCGGGAAATAGTTAGCTTCCAATTTTTGACTCACCATATTGGAAGTGATTTAATCAACTTCGTAGCGAACGTGATACAGTACACGGATAAAAATAAACATACAGACAATAGGCCGAATCCCCCAGGGAGGGGCGTAGCCGACGGCAAAGCGTAGCACACACTCTCATATGTTCACACTCACACAACTCAGCCATTTTGCGCTAAAGGATCCAGCCGGAACACCCCGCAACACGTGCTGGGTAACGAGTGCAGTCCAAGGATCCGTGTCGGCAGCAGGGCCCGACAGTGTGACTGTCTCACTCCTGCTGCGTCATAATGGCCGCCCACGACCATCCTATCAACGTGATTCCAAGGGCGGGAAGGCACATCAGGGCAGCATCAAAAATCACCTATCCACAATCACTGGTAACCCACGCCTATTCATTGCACACTCTCTCACTACCTACACATTCATGTCTCGCCTTCTTAATGCCTGCTTCACACCATCCATCCACCCAAACTTCGAACTACCTCTAGGCTTACGGCCACTCGCCTCCGCCTTCATCACCCTTTTTACCAATTTCACTTCATCCGTCCTCGATATTTGCTTGGACCATCTCAAAACACGCGAATCCACTCTGTTCTCCAATTTTTCCACCATCCTCGTTCTGATTCAAACCACGTCGCTTTTCAAACCTTTCATCTCAAGAACATTCAAAATTCTCTCTCCTCTGCTCTCACCCACCAAGTCTCAGCTCCGTAGAACACAGTTGAGGTAAATAAACCCGCTTACAACCCTTGCTTTGCTTCCATCCACAACATTCTACATCACAGTACGATTTTCAGTGAACCAAACACTTCACACTATGTATATATATATGTAT
>SDVV010042230.1:0-10362 GCA_016164225.1 Gammarus roeselii | reverse complement strand
TAGATAACTCACACTCGTGTTCAATGGGTCCCTTAATTCAATGTGGCCAAATGAGTCCAGATAACTCACACTCGTGTTCAATGTGTCCCATGTTTCAACGTGGCCACATGAGTCCAGATTTTTCACACTCGTGTTCAATTGGTCCCTTGTTTCAATGTGACCAAATAAGTCCAAATAACTGACATTCGCGTTCGACGGGTTCCTTGTTTTACTGTGGCCAAATCAGTCCAGATAACTAACTCTCGTGTTCGATGAATCCCTTGTTTTAATGTGGTCAAATGAGTCCAGATAACTCACGCTCGGGTTCGATGGGTCACTTGTTTGAATGTGGCCAAATGAGTCCAGATAACTCACACTCGTGTTCAATAGGTCCCTTGTTTTCATGCGACCAAATGAGTCCAGATAGCTCACACTCGTGTTCAATGTGTCCCTTGTTTTGATGTGGTCAGATGAGTCCAGATAACTCACACTCGTGTTCAATGGGTTCCTTGTTTTAATGTGGCAAAATGAGTCCAGATAACTGACACTCGTGTTCGATGGGTTCCTTGTTTTAATGTGGCCAAACGAGTCCAGATAACCGACACTCGTGTTCGATGGGTCTATGGCTTCAATGTGGTCAAATGAGGCCAGATAACTCACTCTTGGGTTGGATGGGTCCCTTGTTTGAGTGTGGCCAAATGAGTCCAGATAACTATCACTCGTGTTCAATGGGTCCCTTGTTTCAATGTGGCCAAATGGGTCCAGATAACTAACAATCGTGTTCAATGTGTATCATGTTTCAAAGTGGCCACATGAGTCCAGATTTTTCACACTCGTGATTAATGGTCCCTTGTTTCAATGTGACCAAATGAGTCAGATAACTGACACTCGCGTTCGATGGATCCCTTGTTTTAATGTGGTCAAATGAGTCTAGATAACTCATATTCGTGTTCAATGTGTCCCTTGTTTTAGTGTGGCTAAATGAGTTCAAATAACTGACACTCGTGTTCGATGGGTCCCTTGTTTTAATGTGGCCAAATGAGTTCAGATAACTCACACTCGTATCCGATGGGTCTCTTGTTTTAATGTGGCCAAATGAGTCCAGATAACTCACGCTCGTGTTCAATGGGTCCCTTGTTTTAATGTGGCCAAATGACTACAGATAACTCACACTCGTGTTCAATGTGTCCCATGTTTCAATGTGGCCACATGAGTCCAGATTTTTCACACTCGTGTTCAATGGGTCCCTTGTTTCAATGTGACCAAATGGGTCCAAATAACTGAAACTCGTGTTCGATTGGTCCCTTGTTTTAATGTGGCCAAATGAGTCCAGATAACTGATACTCGTGTTTGATGGGTCCCATGCTTCAATGTGGTCAAATGGGTCCAGATAACTCACGCTCGGGTTCGATGGGTCACTTGTTTGGAAGTGGCCAAATGAGTCCAGATAACTCACACTCGTGTTCGATGGGTCCCTTGTTTTAATGTGGCCACATGAGTCCAGATAACTCAAACTCGTGTTCAATGGGTCCCATGTTCTAATGTGGCCAAATGAGTCCAGATAACTGACCCTCGTGTTAGATGCGTCCCTTGTTTTAATGAGGCCAAATGAGTCCAGATAACTCACACTCGGATTCAATGGGTCCCTTTTTTTAATGTGGCCAAATGAGTCCAGATAACTCAGACTCGTGTTCAATGGGTCCCTTGTTTTAAAAAGGCTAAATGAGCCCAGATAACTGACACTCGTGTTCGATGGATCCCTTGTTTTAATGTGGTCAAATGAGACCAGATAACTCACGTTCGGGATCGATGGGTAACTTGTTTGAATGTGGCCAAATGAGTCCAGATAACTGACTCTCATGTTCGATGGGTCCCTTGTTTTAATGTGGCCAAACGAGTCCAGATAACCGACACTCGTGTTCGAAAGGTCTATGGTTTCAAAGTGGTCAAATGAGGCCAGATAACTCACGCTTGGGTCGGATGGGTCCCTTGTTTGAGTGTGGCCAAATGAGTCCAGATAACTATCACTCGTGTTCAATGGGTCCCTTGTTTTGATTTGGCCAAATGAGTCCAGATAACTCACACTCGTGATCAATGTGTCTCTTGTTTTAATGTGGTCAAATGAGTCCAGATTTTTCACACTCGTTTTCAATGGGTCCTTCGTTTCAATGTTACCAAATAAGTCCAGATAACTCAAACTCGTGTTCAATAGGTCCCTTCTTTTACTGTGGCCAAATGAGTCCAGATAGCTCTCACTCATGTTCAATGTGTCCCTTGTTTTGATGTGGTCAAATGAGGCCAGATTACTCAAACTCGGGTTCAATGGGTCCCTTGTTTCATGTGGTTAAATAAGTCCAGATAACTGACACTCGTGTTCGATAGGTCTTTTTTTTTAATGTGGTGAAATGAGTCCAGATAACTCACACTCGTGATCAATGTGTCTCTTGTTTTAATGTGGTCAAATGAGTCCAGATTTTTCACACTCGTTTTCAATGGGTCCCTTGTTTCAATGTTACCAAATGAGTCCAGATAACTCAAACTCGTGTTCAATAGGTCCCTTGTTTTCATGCGACCAAATGAGTCCAGATAGCTCACACTCGTGTTCAATGTGTCCCTTGTTTTGATGTGGTCAGATGAGTCCAGATAACTCACGCTCGGGTTCGATGGGTCACTTGTTTGGATGTGGCCAAATGAGTCCAGATAACTCACACTCGTGTTCAATAGGTCCCTTGTTTTCATGCGACCAATTGAGTCCAGATAACTCACACTCGTGTTCAATAGGTCCCTTGTTTTACTGTGGCCAAATGAGTCCAGATAGCTCACACTCATGTTCAATGTGTCCCTTGTTTTGATGTGGTCAAATGAGTCCAGATAACTCACACTCGGGTTCAATGGGTCCCTTGTTTTAATGTGGCCAAATGAGTCCAGATAACTGACTCTCGTGTTCGATGGGTCCCTTGTTTTAATGTGGCCAAACGAGTCCAGATAACCGCCACTCGTGTTCGATGGGTCTATGGCTTCAATATGGTCAAATGAGCCAGATAACCCACGCTTGGGTTGGATGGGTCCCTTGTTTGAGTGTGGCCAAATGAGTCCAGTTAACTATTACTCGTGTTCAATGGGTCCCTTGTTTTGATGTGGCCAAATGAGTCCAGTTAACTCACACTCGTGATCAATGCGTCCCTTGTTTTAATGTTTTCAAATGAGTCCAGATAACTCACACTCGTGTTCAATGGGTCCCTTGTTTCATGTGGTGAAATAAGTCCAGATAACTGACACTCGTGTTCGATGAATCCCTTGTTTTAATGTGGTCAAATGAGTCTAGATAACTCACGCATGGGTTGGATGGGTCCCTTGTTCGAGTGTGGCCAAATGAGTCCAGATAACTCACACTCGTGTTCGATAGGTCTTTATTTCAATGTGGTGAAATGAGTCCAGATAACTCACACTCGTGTTCAATGGGTCGTTTGTTTTAATGTGGTCAAATGAGTACAGATAACTCACACTCGTAATCGATGGGTCCCTTGTTTTAATGTGACCAAATGAGTCCAGATAACTCACAATCGTGTTCAATGGGTCCCTTGTTTTACAGTGGCCAAAAATGTCCAGATAACTCACCTTCATGTTCGATGGGTTCCTTGTTTCAATGTGGCCAAATGAGTCCAGATAACTCACACTCGTGTTCGATGGGTCTCTTGTTTTAATGTGGCCAAATGAATCCAAATAATTCACACTCGTGTTCGATGGGTCCTTTGTTTTAATGTGGCCAAATGAGTCCAGATAACTCATACTCGTGTTCAATAGGTCCCGTGTATTAATTTGGCCAAATGAGTCCAGATAACTGACTCTCGTGTTCGATGGGTCCCTTACTCTAATGTGGCCAAATGAGTCCAGATAACTGTCAATCGTGTTCGATGGGTCCATTGTTTTAATGTGGCCAAATGAGTCCAGATAACTGACACTCGTGTTCGATGAGTCACATGCTTCCATGTGGCCAAATGAATCTAGTTAACTCACGCTCGGGTTTGATGGGTCCCTTGTTTGAGTGTGGTTAAATGAGTCCAGATAACTATCACTCGTGTTCAATGGGTCCCTTGTTTTGATGTGGCCAAATGAGTCCATATAACTCACGCTCGGGTTCGATGGGTCCTCTGTTTGAATATGGCCAAATGAGTCCAGATAACTCAGACTCGTGTTCAATGGGTCCCTTGTTTCAATGTGGCCAAATGGGTCCAGATAACTCACACTCGTGTTCAATGTGTATCATGTTTCAATGTGGCCACATGAGTCCAGATTTTTCACACTGTGTTCAATCGGTCCCTTGTTTCAATGTGACCAAATGAGTCAGATAACTGACACTCGCGATGGGTCCCTTGTTTTAATGTGGCCAAATGAGTCCAGATAGCTGACGCTCGTGTTCGATGAATCCCTTGTTTTAATGTGGTCAAATGAGTCTAGATAACTCACGCTTGGGTTGGATGGGTCCCTTGTTTGAGTGTGGCCAAATGAGTCCAGATAACTCACACTCGTGTTCGATATGTCCCTTGTTTTAATAAGGCCAAATGAGTCCGGATAACTCATATACTGTTTCAATATGTCCCTTGTTTTAGTGTGGCTAAATGAGTCCAAATAACTGACACTCGTGTTCGATGGGTCCCTTGTTTTAATGTGGTCAAATGAGTTCAGATAACTCACACTCGTATCTGATGGGTCTCTTGTTTTAATGTGGCCAAATGAGTCCAGATAACTCACACTCGTGTTCAATGGGTCCCTTGTTTTAATGTGCCGAATGACTCCAGATAACTCACACTCGTGTTCAATGTGTCCCATGTTTCAATGTGGCCACATGAGTCCAGATTTTTCACACTCGTGTTCAATGGGTCCCTTGTTTCAATGTGACCAAATGGGTCCAAATAACTGAAACTCGTGTTCGACTGGTCCCTTGTTTTAATGTGGCCAAATGAGTCCAGATAACTGATACTCGTGTTTGATGGGTCCCATGCTTTAATGTGGTCAAATGAGTCCAGATAACTCACGCTCGGGTTCGATGGGTCACTTGTTTGGAAGTGGTCAAATGAGTCCAGATAACTCACACTCGTGTTCGATGGGTCCCTTGTTTTGATGTGGCCACATGAGTCCAGATAACTCACACTCGTGTTCAATGGGTCGCATGTTCTAATGTGGCCAAATGAGTCCAGATAACTGACCCTTGTGTTAGATGAGTCCCTTGTTTTAATGAGGCCAAATGAGTCCAGATAACTCACACTCGTATTCAATAGGTCCCTTGTTTTAATGTGGCCAAAAGAGTCCAGATAACTCAGACTCGTGTTCAATGGGTCTCTTGTTTTAACAAGGCTAAATGAGCCCAGATAACTGACACTCGTGTTCGATAGGTCCCTTGCTTCAATGTGGTCAAACGAGTCCAGATAACCGACAATCGTGTTTGATGGGTCTATGGCTTCAATGTGGTCAAACGAGCCAGATAACCCACGCTTGGGTTGGATGGGTTTCTTGTTTGAGTGTGGCCAATTGAGTTCAGATAACTATCACTCGTGTTCAATGGGTCCCTTGTTTTGATGTGGCTAAATGAGTCCAGATAACTCACACTCGTATTCAATGGGTCCCTTGTTTTAATGTGGCCAAATGAGTCCAGATAACTCAGACTCGTGTTCAATGGGTCCCTTGTTTTAATAAGGCTAAATGAGCCCAGATAACTCACGCTCGAATTCGATGGGTCCCATGTTTGAATGTGGCCAAATGAGTCCAGATAACTCACACTCGTGTTCAATGGGTCCCTTTTTTGATGTGGCCAAATGAGTCCAGATAACTCACACTCGTATTCAATGGGTCCCTTGTTTTAATGTGGCCAAATGAGTCCAGATAACTCACACTCGTGTTCAATGGGTCGTTTGTTTTAATGTGGTCAAATGAGTACAGATAACTCACACTCGTAATCGATGGGTCCCTTGTTTTAATGTGTCCAAATGAGTCCAGATAACTCACAATCGTGTTCGATGGGTCCCTTGTTTTACAGTGGCCAAAAATGTCCAGATAACTCACCTTCATGTTCGATGGGTCCCATGTTTGAATGTGGCCAAATGAGTCCAGATAACTGTCAATCGTGTTCGATGGGTCCATTGTTTTAATGTGGCCAAATGAGTCCAGATAACTGACAATCGTGTTCGATAGGTTTTGTTTTATTCTGGTCAAATGAGTCCAGATAACTTACACTAGTGTTCAATGGGCCCTTGTTTTAATGTGGCCAAATGAGTCCAGATAACTGACACTCGTGTTCGATGGATTCTTTGTTTTAATGTGGCCAAATGAATCCAGATAACTGACACTCGTATTCGATGGGTCCCTTGTTTTAATGTGGCCAAATGAGTCCAGATAACTGACACTCGTGTTCGATGGGTCACATGCTTCAATGTGGCTAAATGAGTCCATATAACTCACGCTCGGGTTCGATGGGTCCCTTGTTTGAATGTGGCCAAATGAGTCCAAATTTTTCACACTCGTGTTCAATGGGTCCCTTGCTTTAATGTGGTCAAATGAGTCCAGATAACTCACGCTCGGGTTCCATGGGTCACTGTTTGAATGTGGCCAAATGAGTCTAGGTAACTCACACTCGTGTTCAATGGGTCCCTTAATTCAATGTGGCCAAATGAGTCCAGATAACTCACACTCGTGTTCAATGTGTCCCATGTTTCAATGTGGCCACATGAGTCCAGATTTTTCACACTCGTGTTCAATTGGTCCCTTGTTTCAATATGACCAAATAAGTCCAAATAACTGACATTCGCGTTCGATGGGTTCCTTGTTTTACTGTGGCCAAATGAGTCCAGATAACTGACTCTCGTGTTCGATGGATCCCTTGTTTTAATGTGGTCAAATGAGTCCAGATAACTCACGCTCGGGTTCGATGGGTCACATGTTCGAATGTGGCCAAATGAGTCCAGATAACTCACACTCGTGTTCAATAGGTCCCTTGTTTTCATGCGACCAAATGAGTAGAGATAGCTCACACTCGTGTTCAAGGTGTCCCTTGTTTTGATGTGGTCAGATGTGTCCAGATAACTCACACTCGTGTTCAATGGGTCCCATGTTTTAATGTGGCAAAATGAGTCCAGATAACTGACACTCGTGTTCGATGGGTACCTTGTTTTAATGTGGCCAAACGAGTCCAGATAACCGACAATCGTGTTCGATGGGTCTATGGCTTCAATGTGGTCAAATGAGGCCAGATAACTCACTCTTGGGTTGGATGGGTCCCTTGTTTGAGTGTGGCCAAATGAGTCCAGATAACTATCACTCGTGTTCAATGGGTCCCTTGTTTTGATGTGGCCAAATGAGTCCAGATAACTCACACTCGTGTTCCATGGGTCCCTTGTTTTAATGTGGCCAAATGAGACCAGATAATTCACACTCGTGTTCGATGGGTCCTTTGTTTTAATGTGGCCAAATGAGTCCAGATAACTCATGCTCGTGTCCAATAGGTCCCGTGAATTATTTTGGCCAAATGAGTCCAGATAACTGACTCTCATGTTCGATGGGTCCCTTGTTCTAATGTGGCCAAATGAGTCCAGATAACTGTCACTCGTGTTCGATGGGTCCATTGTTTTAATGAGGCCAAATGAGTCCAGATAACTGACACTCGTGTTCGATAGGTTCTGCTTTATTCTGGCCAAATGAGTCCAGAGAACTTACACTCGTGTTCAATGGGCCCTTGTTTTAATGTGGCAAAATTAGTCCAGATAACTGACACTCGTGTTCGATGGATCCTTTGTTTTAATGTGGCCAAACGAGTCCAGATAACTGACACTCGTATTCGATGGGTTCCTTGTTTTAATGTGGCCAAATGAGTCCAGATAACTGACACTCGTGTTCGATTGGTCCCTTGTTTTAATGTGGCCAAACGAGTCCAGATAACCGACACTTGTGTTTGATGGGCCTATGGCTTCAATGTGGTCAAATGGGGCCAGATAACTCACTCTTGGGTTGGATGGGTCCCTTGTTTGAGTGTGGCCAAATGAGTCCAGATAACTCACATTCGTGATCGATGTGTCCCTTGTTTTAATGTGGCCATATGAGTCCAGATAACTGACACTCGTGTTCGATAGGTCCTTTATTTGAATGTGGCCAAATGAGTCCAGATAAATCACACTCGTGTTCAATGGGTCGTTTGTTTTAATGTGGTCAAATGAGTACAGATAACACACACTCGTAATCATTGGGTTCCTTGTTTTAATGTGTCTTCAAATGAGTCCAGATAACTCACAATCGTGTTCGATGGGTCCCTTGTTTTAGAGTGGTCAAAAATGTCCAGATAACTCACCTCCGTGTTCAATGGGTCCCGTGTATTAATTTGGCCAAATGAGTCCAGATAAGTGACTCTCGTGTTCGATGGGTCACTTGTTCTAATGTGGCCAAATGACTCCAGATAACTGTCACGCGTGTTCGATGGGTCCATTGTTTTAATGTGGCCAAATGAGTTCAGATAACTGACACTCGTGTTTGATGGGTCCCTTGTTTTATTCTGGCCAAATGAGTCCAGATATCTTACACTCGTGTTCAATGGGCCCTTGTTTTAATGTGGTCAAATGAGTCCAGATAACTGACACTCGTGTTCGATGGATCTTTTGTTTTAATGTGGCCAAATGAGACCAGATAACTGACACTCGTATTCGATGGGTCCCTTGTTTTAATGTGGCCAAACGAGTCCAGATAACTTACACTCGTGTTTGATGGGTCACATGCTTCAATGTGGCCAAATGAATCAGGATAACTCACGCTCGGGTTTGATGGGTCTCTTTTTTGAGTGTGGCCAAATGAGTCCAGATAACTCAAATTCGTATTCGATATGTCCCTCGTTTTAATAAGGCCAAATGTGTCCAGATAACTGACACTCGTGTTCGATGGGTCCCTTGTTCCAATGTGGCCAGATGAGTCCAGATAACTGACACTCGTGTTCGATGGGTCCCCTGCTTCAATGTGGTCGAATGAGTCCAGTTAACTCACGCTCGGGTTCGATGGGTCACTTGTTTGAATGTGGCCAAATGAGTCCAGATAACTCACACTCGTGTTCAATGGGTCCCTTAATTAATGTCGCCAAATGAGATCAGATAACTCACAATCGTGTTCAATGGGTCCCTTGTTTCGAAGTGGCTAAAAATGTCCAGATAACTCATACTCGTGTTCGATGGTTTTTTTGTTTTAATGTGGCCAAATGAGTCCAGATAACAAACACTCGTGATCGATGGGTCCCTTGTTTAAATGTGGCCAAATGAGTCCAGATAACTCACAATCGTGTTCAATGGGTCCCTTGTTTTGAAGTGGCCAAAAATGTCCAGATAACTCATACTCGTGTTCGATGGGTTCCTTGTTTTAATGTGGCCGAATGAGTCCAGATAACTCACACTCGTGTTCGATGGGTCCCTTGTTTTAATGTGGCCAAATGAGTCCAGATAATTCACACTCGTGTTCGGTTGGTCCCTTGTTTTAATGTGGCCAAATGAGTCCAGATAACTGACACTCGTATTCGATGGGTCCCTTTTTTTAATGTGGCCAAATGAGTCCAGATTTTTCACACTCGTGTTCAATGGGTCCCTTGCTTTAATGTGGTCAAATGAGTCCAGATAACTCACGTCTCGGGTTCGATGGGTCACTTGTTTGAATGTGGCCAAATGAGTCTAGATAACTCACACTCGTGTTCAATGGGTCCCTTAATTCAATGTGGCCAAATGAGTCCAGATAACTCACACTCATGTTCAATGTGACCCATGTTTCAATGTGGCCACATGAGTCCAGATTTTTCACACTCGTGTTCAATTGGTCCCTTGTTTAAATGTGACCAAATAAGTCCAAATAACTGACATTCGCGTTCGATGGGTTCCTTGTTTTACTGTGGCCAAATCAGTCCAGATAACTGACTCTCGTGTTCGATGGATCCCTTGTTTTAATGTGGTCAAATGAGTCCAGATAACTCACGCTCGGGTTCGATGGGTCACTTGTTTGAATGTGGCCAAATGAGTCCAGATAACTCACACTCGTGTTCTATAGGTCCCTTGTTTTCATGCGACCAAATGAGTCCAGATAGCTCACACTCGTGTTCAATGTGTCCCTTGTTTTGATGTGGTGAGATGAGTCCAGAAAACTCACACTCGTGTTCAATGGGTCCCTTGTTTTAATGTGGCAAAATGAGTCCAGATAACTGACACTCGTGTTCGATGGGTCCCTTGTTTTAATGTGGCCAAACGAGTCCAGATAACCGACACTAGTGTTTGAAGGGTCTATGGCTTCAATGTGGTCAAATGAGGCCAGATAACTCACTCTTGGGTTGGATGGGTCCCTTGTTTGAGTGTGGCCAAATGAGTCCAGATAACT
>SDVV010042229.1:0-10362 GCA_016164225.1 Gammarus roeselii | reverse complement strand
TATGGGGACGATTAATCGTCCCGTTTATGAACGCTCGAATAAATACTCCCCGACTTTCTTTCAATGTACGGTTTGTGAGTAAAAAAACTGGTAGGAATCACTGAAATTGGGGTAAATTTGTAACACAAATTAGAACCAATATTCAACTTATATAATATATTTTTGTTTGCATATTCTTAACATAAAACCTGTTTTTTTTTTCAAATAATTTCGAAATGTGCAAACATACATTATGACGTTTTTTATCCACTCTTCAACAATTTCTTAATCAATTACTTTCCATACGACAACAACTGATAATAACTTATGTGCCACTGATTTAAATGGAGTTTGAATGGTTTATTTTATTATGTCGGAGTATTTGAAATGAAATTTGAAACATGAGAAATACAGTAATAGGTTTAAATAAATTAATCTTACCATAGGTGACAAATATCCTTTAAATATGAGATTCATCTAACCGTTTTAGTATTAGTTATATAAAACAAAATATTCGTCTCGCCCAATTCACTGATGCTCAATAATTGACGAACTTGTATGTAATTTGTGCTCCAGACCTCAATATATAAAGCAATTGTTCAAACTATCCAGGGGAAGTCATCACTGTGATGCTCACATAACACCGGTGGAACATTGATGTCATATTTCCATCGGGCTAGGACTAGAAAACATTCATTAATGCAGTCAATCCAGGCTTCCGGCGAAAAGAAAGAATTGAAAAAGTTTATATTAAATTCAAAGTGTGCTTATAGAGGACTCAAAGTCTTAGCTCGATCAATGAGATGAACAAGCATAAAAGATCAATCGACAAGCACATCACAATTCATCTGCTACGCCTCTCTAATTGATTTTTTTCAGTTTTTCCATCTCAACACCAAGACTGGTGAAGTTATTATGTGTTTTACTGGTGCCCGAAAACGATATTTGTCTATTTATAAGTTATTTTCTACGAGAAAACACATTCAGTTCAATCTCAGAAAAAACATCACTACACACGTTTTACAATGCATTGTGTTTATTTCTACATCCATATCATACGTTTCATAATTTCGTAACTATTAGAACGCGAACAAAGAAGAGTACTATCGTGTTGTTGCCGCCCAATTGTGTAGGACCGTGCGCCACGAGACTTTGAAGTACGGCAGGTGCAGTGACGCGGCCGGCCAAATGAAGCATTACAAGGGCAATGAGATACCCAATAAAGTGTTAGGAGAAATGATCACCACGTACAAAAAAATATGCGCTGAGGTAAGATCATTTTTTAAAGTTTACATTTACGATTTAAGAAATGTGACTTTTACGGATGGGCTGGGCCAGATGTCTAATTTTGAAATAATGTCTGCAATAACATAAATCTCTTTGAGAAAATATTTAATACGCAACCTAGGATATTGACCTGGAATAGAGGAGCGATCTGATAGTAACAAAAAAGTCTTCAATCGATCATTGTCGCTTCCAACATCTCAGGCATGGCTCTGGCATAATACCTCGTCTGAGGAATGACTGCCACCTGTTACCCCTTCTGAGGCATGACTCTGGCATGATACCTCGTATGAGGCATGACTGTGACCTGATATATTTTTTGAGGCATGATTGTGGGTAACTTGATACCTCATCTGAGGCATGACTGTTGCCTGATACCTCTCATCAGGCATGGCTGTGACCTGATGTATCGTCTGAGGCATGACTGTGACCTGATACATTTTCTGAGGCATGGCCCTGGTATGAATCCTAGTCTGAGGCATGACTATGACCTGATATCTCTGTTGAGGCATGATTGTGACCTGATACCTCATCTGAGGCATAATGTGACCTGATTTCCATTCTGAGGCATGACTCTGGCATGATACCTCATACTCGTTTGGGGCAAGACTGTGTCCTGACATCTCTTTTGAGGCGTGATTGTGGCCTGAGACCTTGTCTGAGGCATGACTGTGACCTGAAATCTCTTATCAGGCATAATTGTGGCCTAATACTTGTTTGGAGGAATGACTGTGTCCTGATACCTCGTATCAGGCATGATTGTGGCCTGAAACCCATTCGGAGGCATTACTGTGGCCTGATACCTCTTCCGCGGCATGATAGTGGCCTGACACCTCTTCTGAGGCATGACTCTGGCATCATACCTCATCTGAGGCATGACTGAAAACTGAAACCTCTTCTGTGGCATGACTCTGGCATGATACCTCGTCTGAGGCTAGGCTGTGACCTGAATTCTTTCTTAGGAACGATTGTGGCCTGATACCTAATCTGAGGCATGAATGTGGCCTGATATCAATTATCAGGCATGACTGTGACCTGATATCTCGTATCAGGCATGACTCTGGCATCATTCCTTGTATCAGGCATGACCGAGGTCTTATACCTATTCAGAGTCATGGCAGTGGCCTGATACTCCGAGGCTTGACCTCTTCTGACCTCTTCTGAGGCATGACTTATGACAACATTATCTATCAATTTGCTATTTTTCGCAGTCCAAAATTAGAGAGTATTTATTTAAATAATGAATACTAAGGCAGTGTTTCGTTATGAATTCTTTCCCTCATCAAAGTCAAGCTTAAACTTTACTATCCAAATTGTTCATCACAATTTGGTAGTTAAAGTATATGTGCAAGTGACAGTGTTCATGCATATTGATCCCTGTGTCTGTCACTGCTTCTATCTATCGTCGAGGTCATATTGATCACTATGTCTGTCACTGCTTCCATCAATTATTGAGGTCATGTTGCTCACAATGACTGTCACTGCTTCCATCTATCGTCGAGGTTAAACAATAGATAAATGGAAAGAATAATGTTTGTGGAGGAAATGGATATCCCCAGCAATTGATACAAAAATATAATTGTTTGAGGTCAGATGTACCGAGGTGCTGGATTGTTAACAAAAATATAGGAATCATTATTTAAGTTCAGTGATATGGAAGGCAGACACAGGGACTTTATAAAGACTGTCAGATCATTTTACTTCCACTTATTATTAGATTGTACTCTATGATTTCAATCATTTCTGGGTTGCCGAATACCTATACAAAGATCACTCAGCAATAAACAAATAAAATACAAAAGTGGGCAGCCAAAACATTATTTATGTAGGGAGGGGCCAAACCCAAACCTGCATCTTGATGAGATAAAATAACATAATGAAATAAAACTCTACAATCCATATTTATTTTACAAACAGTATTGTATTCTTGGTTCACATTAAAGTAATACATCAATATACACCATGGATCCTATATACGTAAAATGAGCTAAGACCGTCAGATCAGATTAAGTAGTCTTATAGAGTTCATCACAACGTGTAACTTAGTTAATGAGACCGCGCATTAACGCTGAGGTACACCTCACTTTCTGAGCCAAACGTCAACGACTCTTCACGGAACAATTCCCAATTAATCAAAGAGACATCAAAGTGTGTGTAGAGGACACATTAACTGTTCTATCAAACAGGTATAGTGTATTCTAAACCAATTTTGACTGATTAACAGTCAAAAACAATGGGTAGCAAAGTATGTCAACGTGTGAATGGGTGTAGGTGAATCATAAAAACAGCGATCGAATGTAACTAAATTTATGGACGTTCATTGTGGGCCTTTTCTCCTGCCGTTTCATGCTAATAATAACATTGCCCTCCAGTGCTAATAAATTTGAGGGGCCATAGACTTTTCTTACAATGAGCACATGCAGAACAGACAATGGGCTGCCAACTAAAAAATCTGCTGATTGTTCAAAAAAATGATCAGATAGCGCTTGGAAAGGAAATGCAGGTCATCGCCTAAGTTCGGGATGCGATGTTCCATTGATATGATGCAATGAGGCAAGCAGGCAGCAGGTAATACGCTTTTCGGGGTGTTTCCAGTTCTTTGTTTCAGATGTTTTGTTTGTTTGTTCCAATGTCGATTCATTTGTAAAACTTTTGCTACAAAGCTGACATACTGTTTTTGTAGTGTTAGTGACACCATACTGTTGACGGCATGTTAGTGTCACAACACTGCTGATGTTGTGCCAGTGTCATAATACTGGTGATACAGTGCTAGTGTCGTGATACAGCTGATGCAGTGTTGGTGTCATGAGACTGCTGATGCAGTGTTGGTATCATAAAACTATTCATGCAGTGTTAGTGTCATGGCACTGCTGATGCAGTGTTCGTGTCATAATGCTGCTGTTGCAGTGTTAGTATCACAATACTGCTGATGTACTTTTAGTGTCACAATACTGCTGTTGCAGTGTTAGTGTCACAATACTGCTGTTGCAGTGTTAGTGTCACAATACTGCTGTTACAGTGTTAGTGTCACAATACTGCTGTTACAGTGTTAGTGTCACAAGACTGCTGTTGCAGTGTTAGTGTCACAATACTGCTGTTACAGTGTTAGTGTCACAATACTGCTGTTGCAGTGTTAGTATCACAATACTGCTGATGTACTTTTAGTGTCACAATACTGCTGTTGCAGTGTTAGTGTCACAATACTGCTGTTACAGTGTTAGTGTCACAATACTGCTGTTACAGTGTTAGTGTCACAATACTGCTGTTGCAGTGTTAGTGTCACAATACTGCTGTTACAGTGTTAGTGTCACAATACTGCTGTTGCAGTGTTAGTATCACAATACTGCTGATGTACTTTTAGTGTCACAATACTGCTGATGCAGTGTTAGCGTCACAAAACTGATCAAATCAAATTCACTTTAATCTGCCGTAAATCCATCTCCGAGCTATTTATGCTAACATGAGTCAATGACTGCGCTTCTCATCAATCTGTTCGGATGATGTCTTTGTTTTACATGCACATGTTTTTGAACGAGGTTACATAATTTATATACTCCAGCTCTTAATAGAGTTTGCTAAAATCCCCCGGGCAAAATTCCCGTCCTAGTATTATAAAATTCCATGACACTAGCGCAAATCCTTCGAAGCCCTTCCCACCGACCCTTTATCACGATACTCACCGACTTCAGCCCCCCCCCCTCCCCGTTAATTAGGTCGTGTCAATTCACCCTGCCTTCGTTAGCGTAACACGCTGTGAGTTCATTACGCTTAGTTAGCAGTTGGAACTCATCTCGAGCAGGGACGAGGTATCATCCGTCCGTCTAGGAATGCAGGCTCATTCCTTTTATAGGAATAGTTCATTTGAGTGCTGTGCTTAACAAATGAATTGACTTAGGCATTGAATTTCATAGAACGTTACCACTTTTAAATGTATTCGGAAGGTATATTTGGATGGTTGCAGCAAAATTGCTTGCACTACACAACAAAGGATGATTTTTGATTAAATGTAGCACAAGCATAATGTATTATATGCATATTAAAATGTTGATATTCAAGCCAATTAGGTTTGGTACATTGTCAACATGTTTTCATAGGGCAGTGCAACAAGATTAAATTCTCAATCCGTGTTTACTGTATAAGAAAGGGTAATTGGGCTCGACGACGATCATTTCGAATGAGGTACAGGTAATAATGATATTTCTTTAATATATTTTAAGTTAGAACAAAAAAAAAAAAAAGGGATAACTTCCTTCTGAAAAGAGCTAGGAGGTGAGTCTATTTGGACTTTCGACCTCTACAAATTAATAATTGTTAAAACGTTAGTTTTTGTAAATCAAGATGAATTAATCAGATAGCACGTCCGCAGTAACACCGAGCCTCTTTGTGCACGAGAGCGAGATGACGTTACTTATGGTACCTCAACAGTAACGTCATCGTTTGAAGATGAAAATATTGTATTTGTTTTAGGAGAGTTGATTCAAAAAACAATAATTACCTGGAAGATATGTTTTTCATCCCAGTCCATATATTTCTTATGCTTCTTCTGTACCTCTAGTTTTTCCTTTATTCACAACTTCCGAATTGGGAATAACTTTAATGGTACTCATGTAGATTCTTCTCAATTTCCTCTCCGATTTCTTTGTTTATGTTGTCCCAGCACCAGAGCAGCATCCCAGAGGCGTCGAGCAGCATCCCAGAGGCTTCGAGCTGCATCCCAGAGGCATCGAGCAGCATCCCAGAGGCGTCGCGCAGCATCCCAGCGGCGTCGAGCAGCATCCCAGAGGCATCGAGCAGCATCTCAGAGGCGTCGAGCAGCATCTCAGAGGGATCGAGCAGCATCCCAGAGGCGTCGAGCAGCATCCCAGAGACGTCGAGTTAGAGACCGAGAAATAAAACATTAGCCACAGTAACTTAGCTTAGCATGTGCTAATAAAAAAGCGCTATTATTGTTCCGTATGCTTGAGTCCATATTCACATCTCAATTTTATTTCTTCCCGGTTCTCCCTTCGACTAGTGATATTGGATTTTCCTTATTGGTTTGAATATAATTGGTGTGTTAGGATGCAAGAGCAACATGAAGACCTAGTTCATTTTTCAGAAGTAAAGAAATCAAAAGTGTTATTTAAGTGAATATTAGTACGTAACCCTCGACGATATTCTTTGTGATGAAAGAGTCAAGTAAGGCCGGATCTGCAACGATCTCAAGTCATTTCAACTTGAACAATTAACACTAAATAAAAGAGCTGACTTTAGGTCTCATTAACTTTCCTTACTCTCACTGGACTCCTGAGGCTCCTCACACCAGTTTCGAGCTGAACAGAATCTAGAAACAAATGGTCATCAATCGACCGTTCATTAGCTCAAATCTGTCAGCACTGCCCTGCGTCTACAATAGATGCCTGGAGTAGCATGATCTGTCACCACTGCCCTGCGGCTACAATAGATGCCTGGAGTAGCATGATCGAACTGTTCAAGTTTCATTAGTTATTGTTGAACATATTCTGTATCTCTCAAATTAAATGTTTCATCTCGATAAATTAAAAATTGGCTCACCGTCGTCTTTGTCTTTAGAAATGTTTTCTGAGAAACGGACACTTGATTCCGATTGTCTTACTACATTGCTTCAAGTTCACACGTCCGCAGCCCGCTCGACCCATGGCCAAGGCAAACAATCGACCGAACAGTATACCGTAAAAAATATCCACATCGAGATAAATTTATCGAGTGAAAAGTGTCGTTTGTTCCTCCGTTGTAAACGAACCACGAACGAATTAATCGAAAGTGTACATTCTCTCACTGACTGGTCATGCATGAGTATTGATGAAATGCTTTGCACTAAACAACATGTTTCACACAGGGCTTAATAACCTATCTGCGGAACAATTGTGTTTGTGTCCATCCTGTACCAGCGTAACATGTTTCAGACAACATTCCACATACTAACTGCGGAACAGTTGTGTTTTGCCCAGCTCATGGCAACGTAACATGATTCAGACAAGGCTCAGCATATTAACTGCTGAGCAGTTGTATTTTTGTGGAGTTCATGACAACGTAGCTCAACGTGTATCGTACTAATGAAATCAAAATAGAATGCAATTCGTCAGCGGTGTCACGTCCTATCGGCGCTCTTTATTAAAGAAGTCAAGCATCATCGAAGTACATCCCTTGACAACGATAAAGGATCACTTCATGACGGCTGACCCTGTCATCGTGTCAGGCACACAGTCCAGCAGGAGGCCAATTCACACAACCCGGTTGACCACACGAGCTCGCAGTTTGGGATGCTCCCCCTTTATACAAGCACTGGCCTGATCGTGTTTTGGTCTTGTCTAATTTTGTTACGGGCCCTAAACTCGCCGTTTGGAGTCCCACATCTTCTGATACCACTACTGTGATCGCGTTTTGGTCTCGTCTAATTCGGTCGGGCACACTAGTCAGATTCAGTTAGCATGCGTTCACACAATATGTGATAATTAGGAAAGCTGTTGTAAATGCTGTCGTATATTTACTGAAAAACTAAAATTAAATTATTGATGAAATGATATATTAGTCATATGTTTTGCATCGGTCATAAAGTGATTTCAAAAAGAATCTATTTTATGATGTAACACACATTGAAATGTATGTAACACTCTACAGGATCGGAGTTATTCTAATAACATTAATGATTGTGTACTAATACACCTGACTATACTGATAAATGGGTGTCAAGATGTTTTCAAATAGGGATGATATATACATGATCCAAGAATAGTGTCAACAATCAGATTGCCACAACGTGCTCAAATCTTCAGGCGGACGGAAACCGCTCAGAAATTGCGAGGAACTTCAAGCAGTGCAACAGTTGCCTAGTTTAGACACAGTATGTTCGCTAAGGAGACGTGGGAATTCAACATGAGCTCCTAATTTGACTAACTGGCGATGGCGGCTTTCATTCTTTCTCCATATGTGTAATGAATTCAGATGGCAGTGTACTAAGAAGACGAACGCTTGGAGGATTAACTATCTAGTTCATTTGTGAAAATAGAGCAGTACGATGATGGTTGGTTACGCGGGTTATCTCTGTAAGTAGAAGGGATATCTTTGTTATTTATTAACGTGTACTTCCCTTAGACAGCTCAACCCAATTTGAAATTAGTAGCAGTGTATGACGAAAAGTTAAAGGCAGAGGATCAAGTCATAATCATGTTTGTGTTACGGGAGATTTTAATTTTCCCCCAGGAAGCAGAACATCTGTTAGATTGCAGATACTCCTGACAGTCAATGACCTAGACTTTGACGATGTTGCACACACATACTCATGTTCTCAAGTTAATCCCATTGGAAGAATAGTTAGATGGTTCTATCTCATTGTCCTTACACCAACAATAGCCAACAATGTTTAGCGTGTGTGTGGATGGCATTCTACATCTCGGCCAGATCACATGCCGCTCATGCCAGTGCTTTCATTACATGCGCTAATTGCAACGGTTAATGGTTATACAGCTATTCAAGCCATTAACTGGTAATTTGATGACATCGGAGACTAATGTTAGAGCTTTCATTACATGCGCTCCTTGCAACGGTTAAAGGTGATACAGCTATTCAAACCATCAACTGGTAATTTAATGAAATCGAAGACTAATATTTTCTGTTCAATA
The DNA here is from genome assembly GCA_016164225.1 of Gammarus roeselii. Classification (NCBI taxonomy): domain Eukaryota; kingdom Metazoa; phylum Arthropoda; class Malacostraca; order Amphipoda; family Gammaridae; genus Gammarus; species Gammarus roeselii. The sequence goes on along the minus strand of SDVV010042229.1, from coordinate 1,459 downwards.
CTTACCAATCAACTTTGCATATTGCCACCATAGGTGCTGTGAATACATGCAGTTGATGGCAGTGACACATAAAACAAGCTCTATGGGTGTATTGGTGGTTCAGCGCTCATGGTTGGCAGGGAAGCGGTTGGAATGCAGAAACCACGGTGAAGGTACAGGATACCGGGGCGAAACAGGCATGTAGCCGACTGCCAGTACCCATGTCGTTACAATACGACACATGAGCAGTATTTGTTAATGGACGGATGATTCTCTTCTGAAAGAGATGATAAATCCGACGCCAAAAATTGCTTACTTTCTGAATGTGGGAATGGTATACCAGGGGAGGAAAATATGGCCTGTATGTGGCGCGACCATTTTGATGGTATAATGAACAGTGTGAACAACGTCGCTGACTAGTTTTATGTTAATGAGGCACTCAATCACGGGAATTATAATTTTGTTTATGTATGGAAACTTAGGAATGCGGTCAAGAAATGTCAGATATGGTAAAGCTGTGGGGAAAAAATATTTCATCAGTGAAAATATTCAGGCATTGTCCGGTTCAACTTTCTCAATTCATGATAATTTTCTTCACGGACTGCTTCAATTTTAATAACCTCTCTGATTTTTATTGTATGTTGTCTTAAAACCATTATTAAAATCGCTGAAACAATCTGCGACCGACAAAAATAATTGAAAACAAATATGAACTGCTACTGCTGCATCAAAACTATTATAAATAATTATCAAAGACTTCTTTTTGGCTCTCAGGGAACAAGACCAAACCAAGTTGGGTTCAAACTTCAGCATGCGTCTGAAATAGATATTGTTACTTTAAAATCAACGATTAGTTAGATTGTCACTGGAGGTTCACCAATCTAGCAGTGATTTTTGGTCGCAAAAGAAGCCTTGGACACTGTTCAAAAAACATATAGATAGTGGGTCGCCAATTCAGTATGTTACGATATTAAGGTATTGGTACCAGCAACATGAACGAGTAATCCGTTGGGAAAGCTCAATATCAATCCCGCTTCGAACAACTAAGAGGATAAGGGAATGAGGTCTTCTGTTGCCATTCCTATTCAATGTGTACTTGGAAAACCAACACGACCGGCTATCTTTTTCGCCGTGTAGGATGTCACACTGACATCGGTTGTGTTAACGCGACTAGCTATGCCGACGACAGGATCCTGCTGGCCACGCACGTCGATGCTCTCCAAATAACGCGACTAGCTATGCCGACGACAGGATCCTGCTGGCCACGCACGTCGATGCTCTCCAAATAACGCGACTAGCTATGCCGACGACAGGATCCTGCTGGCCACGCACGACGATGCTCTCCAAATAACGCGACTAGCTATGCCGACGACAGGATCCTACTGGCCACGCACGTCGATGCTCTCCAAATAACGCGACTAGCTATGCCGACGACAGGATCCTGCTGGCCACGCACGTCGATGCTCTCCAAATAACGCGA
>SDVV010042227.1:0-10363 GCA_016164225.1 Gammarus roeselii | reverse complement strand
TCATATATCGGAACAGAGCATCTACATCAACATGCTGCCGGGCATGTCACTGATAGGCAGCAGAGGAACCAGAAGTGACGGCAACTCGTCAGTGCCGTGAGGTCCGTTTGCTTACACAGAGGAATACGAAGCGGGGAGGAAAAATCTTTCCTAGCCTGGTACTGGCCACGGTTGGCAATTCGTTACGCTTGTGCAGCCATTCGGCGGACAGGGGCCCATAAAGGCAGGAAATTAGTTACATCAAAGTGACATCAGCGAGCAATAAATTTTGACGCACCAAACGATCGCATCTGCGCGGATCTTCCGACTCAGAAAAAACCAACCTGACGAAACCATTGTGAGTGAGTTTGGATGTGAACAGATTTCGGTACCTGAATGTTTCATTACACGTGAGTTTTTTATGGATAATATCCCTATGTTATTTGTACGATTGACGATGCCTGTAGGTTTCATTGCATGTTAGTATGACTAATTTTTCTTATGTTGAGCATGCAAACTGACGATGTTGGGAGGTTCCCTTTTATATGAATTAGGACTATTACTATCCCATATTATGCATACAAACTCACGATGTCGGTAGGTTCCATTGTATGCTAATTTGTATGAATAATATCCCCATATTATGCTGCAATCTCATTTACAACGAAGTGGGCTTCTTGATAAATTTGGCATTTCCATTGTTCGTGAGATTTTATGCAAAACATGAGAAGGGATTGGATATAAAGACCAATATATATTGCATGTGCGTTGATCTTCAGGACATGGGCATAAATAAACTGATGGGGTTGTGCTGTTGGTGGTTTCAAAGTAAGTAAGATCAAATGACAGATATCGGGAAATTTGGACCAACGCTAGACTGCTGGATCTCATACACGAGTGGGCGCGTTCGTGATGTTGAAATTTGCGGAAATATACCTAATATTACTGCATGGATATGAATTACAAATTTGAACTTTGATCGTTTACTATGATCATTTTTTTATAAGTGAAAATTTGAAAAAAAAATCTAACGTTTCCATTCCTTTACTGAAATTAGTAATTAGTGAGCTGCCCTATAAGCCACCGCACACGAGTCCCTCTGAACAGACTCGCGGAATTGAACCACCGGCATTTCCGGAGTAGGTCTTCCACAACCGGATGCTGCTAATGCTTGTTTTCAATTAATCAACGTTGTCCGAGCAATGGAACGTTTTAATGCACCCTCTTCTTCCCCCCTTCTCCCAAACAACCCTCTTTGCCGATACTCCCCTCCTGCTCAGTGTCGTTCGGACCCTAAAATCAAAGGTTGAAAAAAGCCCCAAATGGGACAAGGAAGTCATTTATTTGATTCATGAGAGGTTTCCTTTTGGCGGCCGGTCTGAAGTTTCTATACAAGATAAAAAGCCACGATTGATGAAACTGACCAGAGCGATTGAAAACTTACCGCAAAAATAGAGTGATTTCCGACCCCAAGGCTCTTGGGAGTTGGAGTGGAGGAGCGAAGGAGTGCTGCTCTACTCTACCTGGGTTGACGGACATGGAGCAAGTTTGAGCGTTTCACGATATATTTTCTAAATAAATCTCAAGAAAATGCAACTGTATTTTAGGAACAGTTGGTTCGTCTAAATAAAGGGATACACTTTTGCTTTGAGGCAAGCGGTTATTTCACTTCACTGACTTGAAGACGTTTACGATTTGTTAAGTTTGAAACATCCTACAAGACTATGCTGTGTTATCCCTATTTTTCCGGTGTCGTAAGAGACCACACAAACCTACGTACGAATCCTGAACGATCTTTGATGAATGCGAAGTAAATTCTCTATATCCTCTCACAGTGTCCGGCATGTGGGAAACATAGACATCAGCTTCGAGAATATTTAAGAAGATCGAAAATGACTACAAACATTGGTCTAGCCGAAAATGGTGTGTATCGTTGATACAAGTTTTTTCATACCGTTAGTAATGTATGTTTATACTCTTTGTGATTTATATAACAATCCTTTGATGATAAACTTGGGAATTTAGTTTAAATTTTACTTCTATCGTTAATTTGTTTTGTTCATTAACAGATTCTGTCGACTTTTCATTTTATTTCCAAAGTACAATAAATTCATGAATCTTTCTTTTACCGTCTCCAGAATGACGGTTACCCTAATAGTACTGGTGGTAGTAGTAGTAGGCCTGGGACGGGTTGAAGAGTCCATTCTACAGCTAGCCCAGCCCAGATGAGGTGCCCATCGGTCATGGGCTGCCGGATGCTGAAGGCTCCAACAGTGGTTGTTGCCACCTTGGCGGCACAGGTCCAAATGCTTAGTAAGGGGGTGGATTAGTCTCCCAGTGTTTGTCGAGGAGGTATTTAAATGTGTTAACGTTATTTCTGTTATTACTGGAAAGAAATTCTCGGCCACTGACGCTCTATGGTTTTTGCTGCAATTTTTGGTCATCATTTCTGCTACTTGGGTTATAGTCTCGGTCAAAGAGGCCCGCAGGGCTAGCTCTAGTAAATCCGTTCAGGTATTTGATGGTTTCAATTAACTGACTTCTAAGTTGTTTTCTTTCTAGTGATATCAGTTTACGTTCGTGGAGTCTTTGCGGATATGTCTTGTTTCTCAGTTTCGGAATCATTTTTTTGGGGGTTTGGTACTGAATACGTTCCATTTAGTTAATATTGCCTTTTAGGTGAGGGGACCAAATTTGTACTGCAAATTCCATTCGAGGCCTGACGATTGAAGTATGTAACGGAAGCACGATGTCCCTGAACCTGCAGTGGAAGTTTCTGGATATAAAGCCTAGGAATCTATTGCCAATCTTCTGGCAAGCTTCTACTTGGGTTTTACAGTTGAAATCTTTGGGGATTAATATTCCAAGGTGTCGTTGTCGGTCTACTTCAGTCATATGCTGGTCTGTTATTACGAAAGCAGAACTTCGATTTTGTGATCCAATGAGCATTACAGAACGTTTTTCAATATTAAAGTTCATTTGCCATGTATTTCAGTCTCAACGTTCCCATTTGTCATTATTTGCCGGCAATGAGCTAACAAATAAGGGGAAATATGATTAAATTGGGATCGAAATGTAAGTATTTCCCGGACACTTCTCACTTCATTTGGATATGCGTTTAATGAAGAAATTTCACTGAAAAACATGTTGACGAAACGCTTACTTTGTGCTTATCAAAAAAGCATGTAACATCGATTCATAAAGTATTTTGGTAGAATGACGCCATTAAAGGGTCAGGCGCATTTAGCTTCATCTCCAACCAGTTTTAATTAGTTAGTTATCCCTTGAACGAAAACGTTCAGGCAGATTCGCGCGCACGAAATTCCTAAAATACAAACAGCACATTTTAGAGACATAGAACTAATTCCAATGTGATTCCCTACCCGGCCACTATCCGTGAGGGTGGCTAACGACCAAACCCCGAAGGTCTACAGCTACACCCACTTCGCTCCTACTGTCATTTCAGCTGACTATCTCGTGAGCTCGCTTTCAATGTGCTGCAATATATCAGGGGACGAAAACAATTCGGTACATTTTCGCCCTTCTCTATAACCAAGCTAGAAATGTTTATACGGCGTCCAACGCAACCGCAACTGCCGTATCAGCTGATTGCCAAGACGCTGATGTATGCGAGAGATCACTACTGAAGCGTCTTACTGAAGCGTCTGAAGCGTCTTACCGCAACTGCCGTATCAGTTGATTGCCAAGACGCTGATGTATGCGAGAGATCACTACTGAAGCGTCTTACTTCTTTAGCTTATCTTGCCTCGAGAGCAACATTCGTCCCTATGAAGATGATCACATGGACGGGCGTTAGGGTCGAATTCTTTATCCAATGACGATGTTGCATCCCGTCCGTGTTAGATCTGATCCAGCCTATCTTACTTAGAATAAACAAATTCAGCCTGGCTCAACATTACCGGACTCGATTTAACTTACGAATTTATATGTAGGGTTTAGTTTCGGAAAACCTATGTGAGATGGGAAAACATACCCAGTAACTTTCCAATTCCCAAGGAACACATCCTGAGACGGTACTTCAGGTAGGTATTATAACAAATCGAAGAGTGATTAAAAAGAAAGCTACGCCGAAGCTGATGAGCAACAACGCTACTGCATGGAAGCCACGTGACTGTAAATTGCTGTGAGCCTAAAAAAATAGCGTTTACGTGAGTGGGCGTTGACGAGATTGTCTCATTTCGGTGGCTTTCTTTTTATGTGATGGTTTGAGTGGTTTCACTTCAGTATCGTCTGTAAATGCTTTTTCATTCCACAACCTTTGTGGGTCTTCAATACAGAAATTACACAGACAGATGAGGCTCTCTTTGACGTTCTACTTCAGAAATAATCGGCTTGCCGTTAAATGGCAACCTCGTTTGGGTTGTTGTTGATGTAGTTTTCTTATACATGTAATCGATTGTAAACGGCGGTCGCCCGTGGTCCGGTTCCTGTGACCACATCAGGCCATTCCCCCGTGATCTGGTCCTAATGAACAGTATCACAACAATTCACCCGTAGTTCGATCCCCCTGTGGTCGTGTCCCTGTAACCATAATCATCGCCGCTTCCCTGTGGTCCAGGGACCACTATATCTGCCGACGTCCGGTGTTTGTCCCCCTGACCACAATCACCGTCATCCTCATCTGATTCGATCGTCATGGCGACCATCACCGTCATTCCTCTTCGGTCGGATTCCTGCGGCCACCATCACTGCCATCCCCTGTAATCTGGTCGTCCTAAAAAACATCACCGTCATACCCCAGTCTTCCGGTCGCCGTGACCACCATCACTGCCTTCCCCTGTGATCTAGTCGTCGTGAGCACAATCAACGCCGTCCCCCTGTGGTCCGGTTCTCAGCTCGGGGTAATTAATGGCGTAGTGCCATTAGCAGCTGGTCAGTGCCGCCATTGAGTCGCGCCCCCGACGTATACAGAGCAGCCTCTGGAGAGTGGGTGGGGTGGGAGGTTAGGGGGCAGAGGTCAGCCCTCGACAGTAACCTGATACAGATGAGCGCTTTCAGGCATCGTGCCAGTTTCGGTACAGTGGAACAGAAATAGGAAGGGCTGGGATATTGAAGGTTTGGTTAGAATTCAATGCGTGCTGTTGTGATGGGTTAAAATTATTGTAAGTACATTAAGAAACGAAGAATAAAACCTGAAACGGACTTGTTTTTGGAAGCAGCTCTCAATCGATATAAGTTGGGTGAAAAATAATGTCCGGTTATAGGTGGTGATTTCCGTTAGATGGATAGATGCTGAATGAGGGAATCACGGTACATAGTGTTCGATTTTTGAATGACTATCATCTAGCACTTACCAAAAATTAGTCCAGTAGTTACGTTAGGTCATTCGATATTTTATTTTCCTTCCAGTGCCGTCATCATGAAATTACTATTAGCACTTTTCTCTCATACTGTGTGCATGGTTTTGGGTGTGTGTTCATGCTTGTGAGGGTGGTCGGGTGTGTGCGTGCTAGTGAAGGTTTGTGCATGTGTGTGTGTGTAAGGGTGGGCTGTGTTTCTGTGAGGGTGTGTCTGTATGTGTGTAGGTGTGCATGTGTGCACGTGCTTGTGTGTGCCTGTTCGTATGCGTGTTCGTATCGTGTGAGTGTGCGTGTGTACGTGTGTGCGTGTGTGCGTGTGTAAGTATGTAGTTGTGCATGCGTGTGCGTGTGTGTGTGTTTGTTGGTGCGCCGGTGTGACTATGTGTAGGTGTACGCGTGTAGGTGTGTGTTAGTGTGTCACGAGTGGATGTAAGGGCACGCCCTGTGCTAAACACCTACACGAATCCCTTATCTTTGCAAAGAAATAATTTTTTGTGATTCTAGAAAGTAGAAACGATAAGGCTGATCAATAAGCCAATTAAGTCAGATTGGTCAAGAACCCACCTAATTACTAACTAGGAAAAATAAAGTAAAGAAATAATTCTCAGTTTGAAAGGAAGACATCAGAATTGAAATGAGTCTGGTCAGAACAGCTCGTTCAGTACCAAGGGCTGTGTGTGCTTCATTTACGCAATAGTGCCTTACTGATTTCCTGAGGTGCGATACTTGTAACGGGGCTGTTCACGCGTCATGTTCAAAACTGCCTGACTATTGTATCATCAATACTTTTTCTCATGGTCTCAATATGTCTGTGAGTCTTCGAGCAGGGACAAAGATAAACATGAAAAACAAATGGTGGCTGGGCCACCGACAACATCCGGGAACGTTCCTCGCAGCTGGTGGACGACCTACCAGGGACGTTTGCCACAGATCCTGGGGTAACAGTAGAGCAAACAGAGAGATCTTCTGCTAATCAAGAGGAACAGAAAGAGATATCTGTAATTACAGATCACCGGGAGAGAACACGAATACGCACATCAGCGTCTCCATCACCGGCTGCTCGGAATGCAATATGCCGATTCTACCATCGCAACATCTTCAATAGGTGCCGGACAGGATGTACGAGGAAAGATTGCGCTTTTGAGCACCCTGAGCCTTGTTGGCGCATCGTTACTCCAAGTCGAACAAAAGCAACAATGGCAATGATGACTAAACAAAAAGGTGCAAACTGGGGGAAATTGCTCAGGATTCTATCTAAAGCTTTGTAGAAATGTAGTGGTCAGGAGGGAGTGTACAAATATGTACTGAACGTTCATCCCAGAAACACATAATGGAACCCATTTGCTGAAACCAAACGTAGCTGCGGAAAACAACAGGAATAGGTGCAAGGAAAATTCTTGGGTCTCTTCCTCAACAGCTAAAAGCACTCCACTCGACAGTAAAGATTTTACAACCCAGATCGATGAAACATCATCACAAAATCCAAACCAGCCGCAGCCGAGTCAGCCGGAAAATGTAGAGAACCAACGAGCCCTGCTTTTCATGCCTGCAGACGAATATCAGTCTCCTACAGTCCCAGATGCGGCAAATTGTCAAAATGATGCAGGTGCAAATGGGCTGGCCCTCCACGCGAGGACCACAAGCAATGTAATAGAACTCACAGCTGGCTCGTATAGCTCAGCGTTTCATGGTGAGGAAGAGCACTCTGGGAAGCAGTTTTCCCTCATCTCTGTAAATATAGTTGGACTGCTTCCTGGATGATTCAGTGAAAAAAAAATGCTCGATGAAATACCATCACATAAAAATATTCCGTCCATTTATCTCTTCGAATCGCGTCTGAACTGTACAATTAAGGATTCAAAGATTCACATGAGAAACAGGGTGTCATTGAGAGTGTACCAAAGCGTACACAAGAAGAGGGTAATAACATACGTGTTAGAGGAGTTTTCTTCCATGATGGAAGTGGTAATGGGAGAATCGTACTCCTTTGCGGTGGTGCTTGCCCTCGGCACAATCCTCCTAAACGTTGTCTTAGTAAACCTTTACCTCCCACTTGTATGTGAGGTGATACAATTCCCACCAGTAATCGGTAAATTTATTAGTGTTGGGGACTTCACCAGAGGAAGTCAGCGAGGCCATGAGGAGCCAATATGAGCCAGATTTACCCGGCCCCTGGACAATTGGGCGATAACTGATTTTGGCTTGATCTTCGATGTGAGCTGTAACTATCAGCCCTTGCCTTAGGAAATTGAGTTCGAAATGCTCGAGATAATCGAAGCTATTGAAGAACTAAAGGCAAATGCTGCTGCGGGCCTGACAACTTTCTCGCAGCTCTCCTAAGGAACTCTGCTGCATAGTTATCTGTCCAGCTCCCCATTCTCTGGAGGAATATGATGAGGGAGGTTCTTCCAATATTCCTCCTAAATAACTATAGGTATGTTGACTTGACCTGCACATCGGCACATCATCATCAAGGAATTCGAGAAGGTCATTTGAAAGCACATCGTCTCCTTCCTGGAAGATGGGGACGGGATGAATATTGGACAGCAGGGCTATTGGGAAATGAGGTCCTGCTTATCATAACTTCAGACACACCACGACCACATTCTGCAAGCAGCTGAATCTGGAAACAATCTGGACGTGGTGTACCTTGACTTAAGAAAAAAACATTTGACAGAGAGGACCACGGCGTGCTTCTCCATAAGATGTGAGATCTCGACGTTGTGGGGGCAGTCGGACGCTGCAGTTGGGGCCTTTCTCAGTGGCTGTTGACGGCTGTGCGTCGGCCAAGTCAAGAGTGGAGAGTGGAGTTCCTCAGGCTCGGTCTTTAGGCCGATTCTCTTCCCGTTGCTGCTCTCCGACATTGACAACAAGGTTAAAACAGCCCGTGCCAACTCGTTTGCTAACGCCACGGAAGTGTAGGATAGCATGGTGAATGGGGGGAATGCTGAAGCCCTTTAAAGGGATCTTACCTTGCACTTCCAAAGGGCTAACGCAAACAACACGCGATTTAATAGTAGCAAGTCTGAACTCTTCAGGCATGGCACAAATGATAGACTGAAAGAGCGAACTGGATATAGATTTTACGTCGGTAGTCTCATCGTAGCGGTGACACACACGTGGCTCGTAATCAAAAGGAATCAATCCTGAGGTTCTTTGTAACAACAAAAAAAAGGACCATGCTCATCTTGTTTAAAACAATAATTCTTCCAATCCTTGAATATTGTGCCAGCTCTGAGACCCTTGGAAGGTTGGCGAATGTCAGGTGCTCGAGGGTGTCCAGCACACCTTCACGTGCACAATCCGTTTGGTCCAACATCTTGGGTAGTGGGAAGGTTGAGGGCGTTGGGTCTCTACTCGTTAGAGCGTAGACGAAAGAGATACAAAGTCACCTACGTGTGAATAATACTTTATGGTCTCGTTCCAAGCCCAAACGTCTTCTGGACGATTAAGAAAATATTAAATCCAAGAAGAGGGCAACTTCGCCGCTAAATCTGGTTCATTAAATAGAGCACTCGGACGACTGGTAGTTTTATAGAAGAATGACCTCGCTTTCCTGCCGAGGGTCTACTTTCTTCAACTCGGTTCCGAGGTGGGTTCGAGATGAAGAGTGTTCCTCGGCGGAGGAGTTCAAGAGGGTGCTGCTAGACAGATTTCTGAACAACGTGCCTGACCAGTCCGAAATGCCCCACTATAGTGTCAGGACAGTGAGCCACAACATCCTCGACCAGCTGACTCTGATGAGGGTGGACGGAAATCTTACAAGCCGACCCGAACTGAACATGAATGATCCCTTCTTCCATTTGCGATTTCGCGGGGTCGGCGGACTGGACGCGACGGTGCTGATTTCGGTGACGACGGCGGTGCACCAGCATGGCCTGTGGCGTACAATGCCCGGAACACACCTACAGGTTGGTGTGTCGATGTGTAGGTGTGTAAGTGTGTAGGTGAGGAGATGTATAGGTGTGTCGGTGTGTAGGTGTGGAGGTGTATAGGTGTGATGGTGTGTAGGTGTGTAAGTGTGGAGGTGTTTAGATGAGAAGGTGTGTAGGTTTACATTACATTAGAATAAGGAGACAAAACGAGCACGAGTGATCACGTCGAGTTGTTCCTTGAAAGAAGGGAAACAGAAGTGGGGGATAGCCAACGAGGCTTTAGGAATTCACGCAAACAAAAAGAAAAAAAGGAAGGTTGTAAGTACAAAAATAAGAAGGACCACCACTACTGTCACCACCACCAACTACCACCACCCTACTTCTACCCAGGACATTTCAGCCCCGGAGAAGAAACAAACGCTTGAGAGTCACGGTTGACTAATTCAAGAACGGGGAGAACAAGATGAGAAGCGAAGAATGCAGGTTTCAGGAAGTCGCATCTCAGACGGTTGGGCAGAGACGGACTCGCCCATACGCTCAGCGAACTCATACGTTTCCTCGAGCGCACGTCTGTCGGCTTGCCCCAGAGGTTGGGTCAGACGGACTCCAGCAAGGTATTGAGTCAACTTCAAAGGAACATATGGGTATTTGAATTTTGACATGTATGTGAACATTGAGGGGGAGCACTACACCCAGATCCCTTTGGTAGTGATCGTTCCCCATGTGCTCAGTAGATTAAGTCTTTGCACGCAAGTGGTTCTTTGAAGGCTGTCGCACTTCAAGGGGAGACGTCAGAGTGACATATCCTAAGGATAGACCTGCCCTTGACTGGTCTAGAGTCTAGGTCGGAATTTCCAAATGTGTTGTGAAATTTTGATAAGCGCAAATATAGGGGAGCTCCCCGCCCAATCACCTGGGAGTGTTTTTCCCTATTGTTCAGTAGAGTAAGTCTCTGTACACATGTGATTGGTTCTACAGGAGCATTTCAAATTTCATGCGAGATGTCAGAAGGACATCTCCTAGAAAAGGAGTTGCTTGCAGCAATCGACGAGTTACGTCAAAGGAAACGAATACTTTTAAATTTTGGCACTTAGTTATTGCGGAATTTAGTCGTAAAGAAGGCAAGATTACAATATTTGAATTTTGAATTTTGTCAATAGTTAAAAGAGACATGGATATATGTATATC
>SDVV010042226.1:0-10363 GCA_016164225.1 Gammarus roeselii | reverse complement strand
TGGGTGGGTTACTCTAGTCTCAACAGCATGGGTTACTCTTGTCTCAACAGCATGGGTTACTCTAGTCTCAACAGCATGAGTTACTCTAGTCTTCACAGCATGGGTTACTCTAGTCTCAACAGCATGGGTGGGTTACTCTAGTCTCAACAGCATGGGTTACTCTAGTCTCAACAGCATGGGTTACTCTAGTCTCAACAGCATGGGTTCCTCTAGTCTCAACAGCATGGGTTACTCTAGTCTTCACCGCATGGGTTACTCTAATCTCAACAGCATGGGTTACTCTAGTCCCTACAACATGGGTTACTCTAGTCTTCACAGCATGGGTTACTCTAATCTTCGCCGCATGGGTTACTCTAGTCTCAACAGCATTGGTTACTCTAGTCTCAACAGAATGGGTTACTCTAGTCTTCACCGCATGGGTTACTCTAGTCTCAACAGATTGGGTTACTCTAGTCTCAACAGCATGGGTTACTCTAGTCTCAACAGCATGGGTTACTCTAGTCTCAACAGCATGGGTTTCTCTAGTCTCAACAGCATGGGTTCCTCTAGTCTCAACAGCATATGTTACTCTAGTCTCAACAGCATGGGCTACTCTAGTCTCAACAACAGGGGTTACGCTAGTCTCCATAGCATGGGTTAATCTAGTTTTCACAGCATGGGTTACTCTGGTCTCAACAGCATGGGTTACTCTAGTCTCAACAGCATGGGTGAGTTACTCTAGTCTCAACATCATGGGTTACTCTAGTCTCAACAGCATGGGTTACTCTAGTCCCAACAGCATGGGTTACTCTAGTCATCGTCGCATGGGTTACTCTAGTCTCAACAGCATGGGTTACTCTAGTCTAAACAGAATGGGTCACTCTAGTCTCAACAGCATGGGTTACTCCAGTGTCAACAGCATGGGTTACTCTAGTCTCAACAGCATGGGTTACTCTAGTCTCAACAACATGGGTTACTCTAGTTTTCACAGCATGGGTTACTCTAGTCTCACCAGGTTGGGTTACTCTAGTCTCAACAGCATGGGTTACCCTGGTCTCAGCAACATGGGTTACTTTAGTCTTCACAGCATGGGTTACTCTAGTCTTCACAGCATGGGTTACTCTAGTCTCAACAGCATGGGTTACTCTAGTCTTCACCGCATGGGTTACTCTAGCCTCAACAGCTTGGGTGGGTTACTCTAGTCTCAACAGCATGGGTTACTCTAGTGTCAACAGCATGGGTTACTCTAGTCTCAACAGCATGGATTACTCTAGTCTTCACAGCATGGGTTACTCTAGTCTCAACAGCATGGGTGGGTTACTGTAGTCTCAACAGCATGGGTTACTCTAGTCTCAACAGCATGGGTTACTCTAGTCCCAACAGCATGGGTTACTCTAGTCTCAACAGCATGGGTTACTCTAGTCTTCACCGCATGGGTTACTCGAATCTCAACAGCATGGGTTACTCTAGTCCCTACAACATGGGTTACTCTAGTCTTCACAGCATGGGTTACTCTAATCTTCGCCGCATGGGTTACTCTAGTCTCAACAGCATTGGTTACTCTAGTCTCAACAGAATGGGTTACTCTAGTCGCAACAGCATGGGTTACTCTAGTCTCAACAGCATGGGTTACTCTAGTCTCAACAGCATGGGTTACTCTAGTCTCAACAGCATGGGTTACTTTAGTCTTCACAGCAAGGGTTACTCTAGTCTCAACAGCATGGGTTACTCTGGTCTCAACAACATGGGTTACGCTAGTCTTCACAGCAAGGGTTACTCTAGTCTTCACAACATGAGTTACTCTAGTCTCAACAGCGTGGGTTACTCTAGTCTTCACAGCATGGGTTACTCTAGTCTCAACAGCATAGGTGGGTTACTCTAGTCTCAACAGCATGGGTTACTCTAGTCTCAGCGGAATGGGTTACTCTAGCCTCAACAGCATGGGTTACTCTAGTCTCAACAGCATGGGTTACTCTAGTCTCAACAGCATGGGTTACTCTAGTTTTCACAGCATGGGTTACTCTAGTCTCACCAGGTTGGGTTACTCTAGTCTCAACAGCATGGGTTACTCTATTCTCAAAACATGGGTTACTCTAGTCTTCCCAGCATGGGTTACTCTAGTCTTCACAGCATGGGTTACTCTAGTCTCAGCAGAATGGGTTACTCTAGCATCAACAGCATGGGTTACTCTAGTCTCAACAGCATGGGTTACTCTAGTCTCAACAGCATGGGATACTCTAGTTTCACAGCATGGTTTACTCTAGTCTCACCAGGTTGGGTTACTCTAGTCTCAACAGCATGGGTTACTCTGGTCTCGAAAACATGGGTTACTCTAGTCTTCCCAGCATGGGTTACTCTAGTCTTCACAGCTTGGGTTACTCTAGTTTCAACAGCATGGGTTACTCTAGTCTCAACAGCATGGGTTACTCTAGTCTTCACCGTATGGGTTACTCTAGTCTCAACAGTATGGGTTACTCTAGTCTCAACAGCATGGGTTAGTCTAGTCTCAACAGCATGGGTTACTCTAGTCCCAACAACATGGGTTACTCTAGTCTTCACAGCATGGGTTACTCTAATCTTCGCCGAATGGGTTACTCTAATCTCAACAGCATGGGTTACTCTAGTCTCAACAGATTGGGTTACTCTAGTCTCAACAGCATGGGTTACTCTAGTCTCAACAGCATGGGTTACTCTAGTCTCAACAGCATGGGTTACTCTAGTCTCAACAGCATGGGTTACTCTAGTCTCAACAACATGGGTTACTCTAGTCTTCACAGCATGGGTTACTCTAATCTTCGACGCATGGGTTACTCTAGTCTCAACAGCATGGGTTACTCTAGTCTCAACAGCATGGGTTACTCTAGTCTCAACAGCATGGGTTACTCTAGTCTCAACAGTATGGGTTACTCTAGTCTCAACAACATGGGTTACTCTAGTCTCAACAGAATGGGTTACTCTAGCCTCAACAGCATGGGTTACTCTAGTCTCAACAGCATGGGTTACTCTAGTTATCACAGCATGGGTTAATCTAGTCTCACCAGCATGGGTTACTCTAGTCTCAACAGCATGGGTTACTCTGATCTCAACAACATGGGTTAATATAGTCTCAACAGCATGGGTTACTCTAGTCTTACCAGCATGGGTTACTCTAGTCTCAACAGAATGGGTACTCTAGTCTCAACAGCATGGGTTACTCTAGTTTCAACAGCATGGTTTACTCTAGTCTCAACAGCATGGGTTACTCTAGTCTCAGCAGAATGGGTTACTCTATCCTCAACAGCATAGGTTACTCTAGTCTCAACAGCATGGGTTACTCTAGTCTCAACAGCATGGGTTACTCTAGTTTTCACAGCATGGGTTACTTTAGTCTCACCACGTTGGGTTACTCTAGTCTCAACAGCATGGGTTACTCTGGTCTCGAAAACATGGGTTACTCTAATCTTCGCCGCATGGGTTACTCTAGTCTCAACAGCATGGGTTACTCTAGTCTCAACAGATTGGGTTACTTAGTCTCAACAGCATGGGTTACTCTAGTCTCAACAGCATGGGTTACTCTAGTCTCAACAGCATGGGTTACTCTAGTCTCAACGGCATGGGTTGCTCTAGTCTCAACAGCATATGTTACTCTAGTCTCAATAGCATGGGCTACTCTAGTCTCAACAACAGAGGTTACTCTAGTCTCCACAGCATGGGTTACTCTAGTTTTCACAGCATGGGTTACTCTGGTCTCAACAGCATGGGCTACTCTAGTCTCAACAGCATGGGTGAGTTACTCTAGTCTCAACATCATGGGTTACTCCTGTCTCAACAGAATGGGTTACTCTAGTCCCAACAGCATGGGTTACTCTAGTCTTCACAGCATGGGTTACTCTAATCTTCGCCGCATGGGTAACTCTAGTCTCAACAGCATGGGTTACTCTAGTCTCAACAGAATGGGTTACCCTAGCCTAAACAGCATGGATTACTCTTGTCTCAACAGCATGGGATACTCTAGTCTCAACAGCATGGATCACTCTAGTTTTCACAGCATGGGTTACTCTAGTCTCACCAGGTTGGGTTACTCTAGTCTCAACAGCATGGGTTACCCTGGTCTCAACAACATGGGTTACTCAAGTCTTCACAGCATGGGTTACTCTAGTCTTCACAGCATGGGTTACTCTAGTCTCAACATCATGGGTTACTCTAGTCTTCACCGCATGGGTTACTCTAGTCTCAACAGCATGGGTGGGTTACTCTAGTCTCAACAGCATGGGTTACTCCAGTGTCAACAGCATGGGTTACTCTAGTCTCAACAGCATGGGTTACTCTTGTCTCAACAGCATGGGTTACTCTAGTCTCAACAGCATGGGTTACTCTAGTCTTCACAGCATGGGTTACTCTAGTCTCAACAGCATGGGTGGGTTACTCTAGTCTCAACAGCATGGGTTACTCTAGTTTCAACAGCATGGGTTACTCTAGTCTCATCAGCATTGGTTACTCTAGTCTCAACAGAATGGGTTACTCTAGTCGCAACAGCATGGGCTACTCTAGTCTCAACAGATTGGGTTACTCTAGTCTCAACAGCATGGGTTACTCTAGTCTCAACAGCATGGGTTACTCTAGTCTCAACAGCATGGGTTTCTCTAGTCTCAACAACATGGGTTACTCTAGTCTCAACAGCATATGTTACTCTAGTCTCAACAGCATGGGCTACTCTAGTCTCAACAACAGGGGTTACGCTAGTCTCCACAGCATGGGTTACTCTAGTTTTCACAGCATGGGTTACTCTGGTCTCAACAGCATGGGTTACTTTAGTCTCAACAGCATGGGTGAGTTACTCTAGTCTCAACATCATGGGTTACTCTAGTCTCAACAACATGGGTTACTCTAGTCCCAACAGCATGGGTTACTCTAATCTTCGCCGCATGGGTTAATCTAGTCTCAACAGCATGGGTTACTCTAGTCTAAACAGAATGGGTTACTCTAGTCTCAACAGAATGGGTTACTCTAGCCTCAACAGCATAGGTTACTCTAGTCTCAACAGCATGGGTTACTCTAGTCTCAACAACATGGGTTACTCTAGTTTTCACAGCATGGGTTACTCTAGTCTCACCAGGTTGGGTTACTCTAGTCTCAACAGCATGGGTTACCCTGGTCTCAACAACATGGGTTACTCTAGTATTCACAGCATGGGTTACTCTAGTCTTCACAGCATGGGTTACTCTAGTCTCAACAGCATGGGTTACTCTAGTCTTCACCGCATGGGTTACTCTGGTCTCAACAGCTTGGGTGGGTTACTCTAGTCTCAACAGCATGGGTTACTCTAGTGTCAACAGCATGGGTTACTCTAGTCTCAACAGCATGGGTTACTCTAGTCTTCACAGCATGGGTTACTCTAGGCTCAACAGCATGGGTGGGTTACTCTAGTCTCAACAGCATGGGTTACGCTAGTCTCAACAGCTTGGGTTACTCTAGTCTCAACAGCATGGGTTACTCTAGTCTCAACAGCATGGGTTACTCTAGTCTTCACCGCATACGTTACTCTAATCTCAACAGCATGGGTTACTCTAGTCCCTACAACATGGGTTACTCGAGTCTTCACAGCATGGGTTACTCTAATCTTCGCCGCATGGGCTACTCTAGTCTCAACAGCATTGGTTACTCTAGTCTCAACAGAATGGGTTACTCTAGTCGCAACAGCATGGGTTACTCTAGTCTCAACAGCATGGGTTACCCTAGTCTCAACAGCATGGGTTACTCTAGTCTCAACAGCATGGGTTACTCTAGTCTCAACAGCATGGGTTACTCTAGTCTCAACAGCATATGTTACTCTAGTCTCAACAGCATGGGCTACTCTAGTCTCAACAACAGGGGTTACCCTAGTCTCCACAGCATGGGTTACTCTAGTTTTCACAGCATGGGTTACTCTGGTCTCAACAGCGTGGGTTACTCTAGTCTCAACCGCATGGGTTACTCTAGTCTCAACAGCATGGGTTACTCTAGTCTCAACAGCATGGGTTACTCTAGTCTCAACAGCATGGGTTACTCTAGTCTTCACCGCATGGGTTACTCTAGTCTCAACAGCATGGGTTACTCTAGTCCCTACAACATGGGTTACTCTAGTCTTCACAGCATGGGTTACTCTAATTTTCGCCGCATGAGTTACTCTAGTCTCAACAGCATTGGTTACTCTATTCTCAACAGAATGGGTTACTCTAGTCGCAACAGCATGGGTTACTCTAGTCTCAACAGCATGGGTTACTCTAGTCTCAACAGCATGGGTTACTCTAGTCTCAACAGCATGGGGGACTCTAGTCTCAACAGCATGGGTTACTCTAGTCTCAACAGCATATGTTACTCTAGTCTCAACAGCATGGGCTACTCTAGTCTCAACAGCAGGGGTTACTCTAGTCTCCACAGCATTGGTTACTCTAGTTTTCACAGCATAGGTTACTCTGGTCTCAACAGCATGGGTTACTCTAGTCTCAACAGTATGGGTTACTCTAGTCTCAACAGCATGGGTTACTCTAGTCTCAACAGCATGGGTTACTCTAGTCTCAACAGCATGGGTTACTCTAGTCTTAACAGCATGGGTTACTCTAGTCTCAACAGCATGGGTTAGTCTAGTCTCAACAGCATGGGTTACTCTAGCCTCACCAGCATGGGTTACTCTAGTCTCAACAGCATGGGTTACTCTGGTCTCAACAACATGGGTTACTCTAGTCTTCACAACAAGGGTTATTCTAGTTTTCACAGCATGGGTTACTCTAGTCTCAACAGCATGGGTTACTCTAGTCTCAACAACATACAGAACCAACTAAAGCAAACAGTGGCGTCGTGCCAGGTCTGGGCCACATTTCCCGACCATTGAACCTGGAGAGCGAATTAATGTGACTGTGAGGGGCTTCAGATAAAACAGTCTTATCATCTCCATCGCAATACAAAGAAGAGCACAACATGTATTTTATACTTTAAAATATTATTACTTCTCGATGTTTGACCATCGATTTAGAGAGCCCAGCAGCGACATTTTTTTTTCTGCCGTCAGAATTTTTATTATAGCTCACACTGCATCGATGGCAACTGCCTCAATGCTATCATATTGGGTCCGTCGTCCTTGACCTGCGTCGATGGCAACGGTCTCACTGCCATCATATCGGGTCCGTCGTGACCTGCGTCGATGGCAACGGCCTCACTGCCATCATGTTGGGCAGGTCGGCCTCGACGCTCTTCGAACCAACGTTTCGTATCCAAAGGCAAACAAATTATTTAAACTCTTGTAAACTCTCCTAAACCAAGGTAGTCTTACAAGGGTAGAATTACATTAAATGTAACCCCTTTTATCTTTTTCGATTAATTTTGGTCTGTCCTGAATTGAGCTTTACCTTCCAGCATCGTATTCGTACACATTTTACATCGGGAGGCCTTTGTTTATTCAATGCTGTACGACTGTTGCATGAGTAGGGCACTAGTGAAAACAGTCAAGATATGGTTTTCTACTTCTTCACAACCTGTTGTCATTGTCCTAACTTTCCTAGGTACAACATGCTCGAATGGATGACGGTTTGATCAAGGATATAGTTTAAATTATTAAGACAATATGTTTTCGTCCCTCTCGTCCTTTGGTGAAGCATCTTCTTACGGGATACACCTAACAGACCAGGGTTAGTCAGTATTAGTCAATTTTCGTTAGCATTTTGCTGCAGTTGTTGTCGTTTCTTCGTTTGTTAGTACTGCTCGAGATGGTCTTTCGAAGCAGGTCTCCAGTCTCGACAACGAAGACAATAACTTCATGAAGACAATCAGGCTGAAGGCGAGAACTTTACTGGAGCCTCGCCAGACGATTATGATCTTTTCAACCGGTTGGTAACCCATCTACCTTCCTCGAAGATAATTCTTACCCACCGTTTCTCCATACGAACGATTGTGATGGAGCTTACGGGTGCAGATAATTCTGTTAACAAATAGAAAGAACAGTGATCCATCAGACAAATGGCGCTGCAAATTTGATGAATCCAAACCCTGCGATTTTACACATAATAGCTTGTTCATTTTCTTCTCCGTCGTTTTCTTAACTGCAACAGTTCCATATTTTGAACATCCGATCTGCAGTATAGTCGCTCATCTCAAAATCAGAGCAGGCACATTCAAAAGTTTTGTTCGGCTTGCAGTTAGTCTTAACAGCCTGTGAAATGACTGTCCTCAAAATATGTGCCATCAGGGGCACAAATAACTAAACTACTTACTTCACCTAAGTAGCAAATGTTGTCTCCAGAACAGCTCACGCTAACGAACACTTGGTTCGTATCATCTGTGTGTTCTGATATTGCGGCTATTTTGACAACATGTCGTTATACCTGAATTGATTTTAAATCCTTAAATCCTTAAACCCATTTTCGCGCATGGCTTATTAAGATCAATGCAATGAGACTGCATGTACTTGAATATGCCTATACATAGAGCTGTTCCCGTCTATTGCAGGAGGAAGCGACAGCACTTGCATTCACATTTGTGCACGCATGGTCTAATGGCACTCACTGGGAAGTTTTGAATGCATAATTTTTTGCTTTACAAACTTCAGCTACTGTTAGTTGGGTTATTAAAGTAAATACAAGCAGCAACTTCTTTATTCATCATCTTAATATCATAGACACAACTCTTTCGAGAAGGAAAAAAACGTATTCTACTTGTGTATACAAATAGAGTAGTTATAGCGGGCGTGTATACAGCGGCACCTAACAGTTAGAAAATATTCTCAGAAGATTGCTCCAGCGTATGTTTTTATTTTAGTTCGCAATAGCCATGGGTTCAGGAGGTCGTCCTGAACCACCTCACTTGCGATGAATGAGGTGCCTTAGTCGTCTAGCTGTCACCAAGGGGTATTTTATTGCCAACTGCACTTTTACTTACGAACCATAGACTTCGGACATCCAAATGGACCAATGGTGGCTCGGACGCAGTGGTGTTGAATTATGTTCAGGATCGTTGATGGTAGGACGGAGTTTTCTTGGAAATCTGCTGTTGTGAATTTTCCACCCAACTTCAACACAAGGCGACCTAATTTTCATTCAAGCAACTATCTATTGCAAATGACGATTGCAAATATTGCAAATATTGCAGGGGTAAAGTATAATAATGCCTGTCATCATGCACTAAGAAATTTTCTCTTCAGTTCTTGTTGCCAGGCTGGATAAATGGACTGGGTGCATATCTTCCTGAATTCTTTCCGTTCGATTACTGACAAGAAGACCTCGTTAATATGTCAGATGACTCAGATTTTCCAGAAGCTCCCATTCAAGAAATCTATTTACATATTGCGTATTGTGCTCATTGGAGCAAGTGTGTCCAAAAATTTTTTTTTTCCGACGCTAGGAGGTACTCAAACAGAGATACGGAATGGGTAGAGTAGGGTGGAAAAGAAGCGTACCATTTCAGAACGGTACTTTCAATATGTTGTTTGAAGCTTTGCATGAACGTTAACGTTGCTGCATCCATTGACACGCATGGTCGAAGATTGCATGCATTGATTTCACTTATTCTGAATATTTTTGGTTCCAAAAAATATCAAAACATACCATTCAAGTTGTCACTAACTTTTTTTTTTTGTATTTTTCGAACATTATTTCTTGCCCAGTTGTAAAGTATCGTCGTCATTGCCGTCGGTTGTCTTCTGGGCGTTTATTCATGACGATTAATGACGTGTCACCAAGTAAATTAAACCTTGACCACATAACCAATGAAATGATCGTGTTCGCAGGTCCGCATGACTCTAAATAAGCGGTCATTAACACGACTCATCAGCTGCAATACACGCACATCAACACGACCCATCAGCTGCAATACACGCCCATCAACCCGACCCATCAGCTGCAATACACGCCCATCAACACGGCCCATCAGCTGCAGTACACGCCCATCAACACGACCCATCTGCTGCAATACACGCCCATCAACACGGCCCATCAGCTGCAATACACGCCCATCAACACGGCTCATCAGCTGCAAACAAAAAATATTGCTATCCATTAGAAATTTGTATTTTCAGAATATCTGATAAACATAAAACTTCAATCCAAACTGTACATGGAATTAATATCGGCATTAAAGAAGGAAACACATTCAATGAGTTCTTGATCTAGTTTCGTTCAGCTGTACGAGCATATCCAGGCATTTGGCAACAAGTGTAACAATTGTGCTCGAACAAGTGTAACAAGTGCAACAAGGGTAACAATTGTGCTCGAATTTACTTACAGCTGCAAGGTGGGCTATACTTTTGGCTCTGAATAAAAATACTGCAAACGCATGATAAGAAAAATAAAAAAAACGACCTTCAGTACATAAATATACAAAACATTGACAAATCATATATATATACATATCTCTCTCTCTCTCTCTCTCTCTCTCT
>SDVV010042224.1:0-10363 GCA_016164225.1 Gammarus roeselii | reverse complement strand
TTGGGTCTACTGAATACTGTAATGAGCTGTAGGACATTGGGTACAAAAAAAATAGAGGGCTGCGTTACGGGTAGTTGTCACCAGATCTGTGCTTTTCGGTGTTGAGACGTGGATGAACAGTTTTCAGAGCAGATGTTTGTGAGGGAATGTAGGAGTGATGCGGAGAGATAAGCGATGGTGAGGAAGTTGGATGATTGAGTAGATTTACCTGTTGTAAAATGGTTCAAAAACTTGGTGGGAATGGATGATGAAAGATTGGTGTAAATGCAATGAAAGCGGAGTCGAGTTGGCGGAGGCCAGAATATAGACCGAAGTTTGGGTGGACTTGTATTGTAGAAAGCAGGCTTAGGATAAACGTGCGTGGAGAACGAATGTTATTGGATGAAATTGTATGCTGCCCGGTTCCACTTTCCCCCTTGACGCCACGTTGAGAAGCGTGATGGACGTGGGTGAGGGAGGGCCCAGTAATTTTGACGCAGCAGGGGTAAAGTAATGAAAACTATTGGGATCTTGCTGCTGATACTGATCTCACACTTAACTCTTGACCTGGTCCTGGTGGACCTTATGCGTTGGAAGAAAAATATTTGGAATTGGTGAGACGGCTTGGGAGAGGTACGAGCAGCATCGTGCCATCCGGCACCCACCTTCTGAGGGATTCGGACTTCCGTCTTATCTGTATTTGTATTTATTTATCAAAAACACTGACAAGTGAGAGATAAGCTGGAATAGTAAAAATGTTGAATAAAGATATAGAGTAAAATAACGCTCAGGTAGAGAAAGTTTTTAGATAGATATAAGTGTCAGAACCCTTAACTGTGGGTATGAGAGTGCCTTCCGATCAACTAGAGCGATTCCACTTGGCCGAAACCAATAGCAAAGCTCTCTAACTGACTGGTTCAAATCCCTACGTCTAGCATATTGATCGAATCCCTGCGTCTGGCCACTGCTCGAATTTAGGGTGTGAATTATCTCGAAATTGTTTTCGTGTCACTTGTATAATTCGACGATGATCACCAACTTACTAGTGGACTCGAGATAGCCCAACAGTCCTAACTATTTTTTAGGCGTAAGTTTTAACCATCAGTGGTTGTTTTTCGAACATTTTCCTGGTTCTCCAGTCTTTCTAGCAGCCTTCGCACGTGTGTTGTTGATAATAGATTGAATTATATAAGTGAAGCAGACGTTCGACTAGTTAGAAACTGAATTTCCCGAAAATTGTGCTAATAGTTTATGCGTCCATGCCGTGGGAATACAGCACCACATGCTAGAAGAGCAACAAACAGAATCAGAATTTACTTCCAGCTAAAATCAGAGTTGCGAGAGAGCAGTACTTTTGTTATTCAAATAATGTTTTTTCTTGATCATAATATGTTATTTGTACGTAATGCGAAGATGTATGTAGGACATCTTTGCGTTACGGGACCGAGTTGCAGGCCAAGAAAAGCATAGCCTCCTTCAGCCGATACGCAAAATCAGAAGCAAAGGTCTACCAAATACATCAGAATATAACATGAATTTATTGTTCAATCATGTCCTTCAGAATGATCTGTTTTTTAAATTTACTCACACGCGCAGATAATCCTTAACATAGCCATCTTTTACTGCGCACTCGAAACACACCTGCGTTTGTCGAGTCCTTAACGTCAAATCATTATTCCAAATTTTTTCAGCCACATCCAACTTCTTAGTGAAGTCCATGGTAACAACAGAAAACAACTACGGAATGCGTAGAGCTAGCAGGAAAACCACGTTATGCCATCTTGACCTTCCACTTCGATTTTTGAGAATGAGAAAAAATTACAAGCAATATTCAAGACTAATAATTAATTATTACTATGAAACATCAACCAGTAGGTATAATTACGAAGCT
Organism: Gammarus roeselii; assembly: GCA_016164225.1. Classification (NCBI taxonomy): domain Eukaryota; kingdom Metazoa; phylum Arthropoda; class Malacostraca; order Amphipoda; family Gammaridae; genus Gammarus; species Gammarus roeselii. Next base: position 8,493 of record SDVV010042224.1, on the reverse strand, counting down.
TTGGTCAAGATATAAATACGTAACAAAATTAAAATTCATTTTCTCTTCAACTGATGTGAATTTATCAGTTCACGTTTATAATAAGGGATATAATGCGTGATAGAGGTTGGTGCAGATCGAGTGCATAAGCTTGACGTCGGCCACTCTACAAGGTAGAAAGCGGCTCTGCGTCTGTGTAAGTAGCAATGGTCCGCGATAGATGTTATTATTTGACTCGCTGTGAAACCGTTCATATTCACCATTAAAATTACTTAGACAATATTTCACTGCTTCATGTCACACGCTACAAGACATAGCTGGCAGTCATAGTATTATGCTGATACTCAATTTCATTGCGTTGCTAGTTTGTCAATGGCTACTCTAACAGCTACCGCAGCCGACTGCTTACATATTGGTTCAAAGTATTTCGACATCGGATACTTGGAGATTATACTGTAATTAAGTTACGGTAAGTGACGCAGGCATTGAATCGTCCCTCATGGTTTTGTGTGTTTAGACATTTCTCTAAGCAAGATCATATCACTGTGACGTGGTGGTCAATCGTCCGTAAAATGGTGTCTTTATATAGCTACCTTCTGAGTTGAGCTCTGGCGAAGTCAGAAGGGGGAGGACACGGACTTGACCACAAAGAAGAATTTCCTGATAGCCAGAAAATATATGTGTTTTGAATGTTCAAATTCATGGATTTGAAACAATCCTTTAATTTGAAAATAAAAAATGAAATCGCTTGGGTTTGAGAACAGATGAACAGATTGATCAAGTAGCTACATCATCAGGTACCCATAAAAAGGTAGCAGGCATGTCGATCTCAGAACCTGCCTTGAGTGTCGTCTTACTGTTCTTTACGTTGGGGCGAGATGCCCAGCCAGTTGTCCCTGCAACGTGGGACCACAGGCTGTGTTCGCCGAGCAGTAAGACAGAAGTGCCATGGACCTTACCACTCTAGGAATCGCCATCGACCACGTGGGTGTGGAGTCACCATCGGCAAGGCAATGCTGCAACAAGAAGCGAAAAAATACAAACGAGATGATTGTCATGACTGAAGTATAAAACCAATGAAGTGCCTGCTCAAGCGCCTTTTCCATCAGCTTCGATGAACTGATGGAATAAAATTTTATTCAACCGAACATCATTTATTCCTTCTTATTGGTATCGTCAAATGGATCATTAAATGCTTCAATGGAATTACATATACAATAAAAGTGTATATATCAGCGTTAGCAATTTTATTCACTCTAAATATTGATTTTATTTTACGAAACTGAACTTGCACATTGGAATGAAAGATATGTTGAAGGTAGTAATTGGTCGTATAATTGCATCCGCATCCATGTTTGATAACCGCATCCAAAATTTGTCATAATGCTTATCTCCGAATCCGCATCATGCTTACATCCGCATTCTAACGCAACGACAGCCCCACTTATTTAACGCAATTAATACCATAGTAACCCAAAATGATTTAGTGCAGTACGTTGCTATTTTAGATAGATCGTCATACGCCTCATATTTTATTTCATGAAGATCCTTGTAATATTGCTTTGTATTTTGTGATATTCGTCTTAATATCCATGAAAATAGCGGAACGTAATTTCAGAGAGCATTTAAATGGTAACTGAGAACGGCTTTACAGTGAACAACATGAGAACATCTATCACAAACCTCTTTCTGATCACAGATTTTATTTTATTTATGACGCAACCTTTTGATAACATAATAACTGAATCTTTCGTTGTTTGCCTCATAGATATTTTTTTCCGAGCAGTTCGAACGCATCCCATTTGAAAAAAAATATGCTCGTTGAAATATCACCCAATGAGTTTTTATCTCGGTCGACATATGATGTGAATTGAATTATGTACGAGTGTCCAGAGTACGTTATGGCCAACAAAATTTGGCAATCGTCATCACCAAAGTGTGTTACCATCTGTACGGAATAATTTCTTGATAGAAAATTCTAAGCTTATATATAAGTATAAGTCAATAATATAATTTCACAATGTTTGTTAAAAAGATTTGATCAGAAAATTATGTGGTAAGGAGAATATTTTTTGCATTGTCTTTAAGAGATTTTACTACATCAGTTCACACCGCTCACGGTGTGAACTGATGTGTGAATTGGTTCGAGGATTGCCCCGTCATCGTCAACCCTCAAACCTGGGGTAGGCATTGCAGTGTGTCTGCAAACATATCAAACACAGTGTAGTGTGTCTGCAAACATATCAATGAGCAGCGGCAGCCGTTCTGATTTTTGTTTCACTGTGAAATCACTGCAATCCCAATTTAAATGATATAGGAAAAGATCTTGGCAATGACTCCTATGGTTTCAAAAATTCTATCGTCATTAATTGCGAAAATCACAACCTCCAAAGAGAGTTTACCATGATCTTCATGATTACCATGTATGGGCTGTTTCGACGATCTGCGCTGAATGAAAAATATTTTTTATGGAAAATTATTCAGCCTGCCAATGAGTCGTTTGCCATTACTGTGTTATGCTTGACGAGTAATAAGTGCACCTGGTTAAGTTTTGTCCCACACTTACGCATAATATCCGCGTCCTCCATACGCGAATGCGAAAATGGATATCTGTACGGTGACGCAATGCGGAGTGGATGCGGATGCCAAAAATGTGCAGCAGCTCCGCTGTTTCGGATGCAGATATCCAGGCTATCGCAACTCTGTATTACCTTATTGTAGCATGCTGATGTACATTTGCCCAGATGTTGCGTCGTGCTTGTTAAAAATGTTTCCCCGACAACATTTAATTTCGGGAATACGGAAAACATATTATAAAAACATTTGAGATTATTGAAAAAACTGATCGTCAATGCACATTTGTTTGAATAATAATTAAATAAGTACGGGCATGTCACACGGTTAGAACATTCAACCTCACCACTCTCATTCGTGTCCCAGTGAAGACGCTCATTGCAATGGCAGATCGCTTCATTATCTATCAGAAAACAGCAGCGGCCCCTACCAATGCCCTGCACAAATGGGATTGCTCTCCTCACTTCGAGCAAAGCTGCATTATAGTTTGAGATCCAAATAAATGCGCCTCGGAGTGGGAGGCGGAATAATTTGCTACACTCAGAAAAACAAAATAATAGGCATCGTTTCATTCATTGTTTCAGTTCGGTCATGTTTGGATGGATAATTGGAACTAAAGGCTCGTTTCTGAGCTTGGGGGAGGAACATTTAATAGACATTTGACTAGTGGCAAGAGGGTGCATCTCACCCTCGTCGGCAGTATCAATAAAGTACACCTCCACTCGTAACTGAAAGCAGTGACATGCTGATGCATCTTCGCTCATTACTGATTGCAATGTTAAGCGGGTACAAAGACACTCAGTACTAAAAGCAGTGGTAAGGAGATACGTCTCCACTCATTACTGAAAAAGTGTATCTGTACCCATCACCAGCTGGTGCATCTCTACTCATCACTACTACAGTGGCAATGATGGGTATCTCAATTCCTTACTGACTGCAGTGACAAGAGGGTGCATCTTCACTCATCACAGACTGCTGTGACTAGAGGGTATCACCTCTATTAATCGCTGACCGCAGTAGCAAGAGCTCACGACTTCACTCATCACTGACTACAGTGACTAGAGGGTATCGCCGCTATTAATCGCTGACCGCAGTAGCAAGAGCTCACGACTTCACTCATCACTGACTACAGTGACTAGAGGGTATCGCCGCTATTAATCGCTGACCGCACTAGCAAGAGCTCACGACTTCACTCATCACTGACTACAGTGACTAGAGGGTATCGCCGCTATTAATCGCTGACTGCAGGGCAAGAGCTCACGACTTCACTCATCACTGACTACAGTGACTAGAGGGTATCGCCGCTATTAATCGCTGACCGCTGTGGCAAGAGCTCACGACCTCACTCATCAATAACTACAGTGACTAGAGGGTATAGTCGCTATTAATCGCTGACCGCGTTGGGAAGAGCTTACGACTTCATTCATCACTGACTACAGTGACTAGAGGGTATCGCCGCTATTAATCGCTGACCGCAATGGCAAGAGCTCACGACTTCACTCATCACTGACTACAGTGACTAGAGGGTATCGCCGCCATTAATCGCTTACTGCACAGGCAAGGGCGTACATCTCCGCCCACCGCTGACTGGGGTGCAAGCGGGTACATCTCCACTTATCACCGATGATGAATATGCACTAGCCATACAATATTCTGAATTCCCCTCTCCAAATTATGTAGTACAGTTGTGGTTGTGTCTTAAACCAATACTCTGAACAAAGTGAATGCCAATTCGTTCAAACTTCTCAGGGCTGTCCAAAAGGAAACTATTTGGAACACGTGACGGAATTGGTATTTGGGTCGATCATTACATACACATTAAACCGCTAGTGATTGGTGGACATATTGTTGGAAGAGAAGAGGAGCATCAAGTACATCTGTGATGTTCAGTACAAGTGCTTTTCAATCTTAGATATTAGCTGAGATCGAAAAGGGAATCAGACACTTTTGAGTGTTCAATCACGAGGAGCTCATAGGCATCAAAATAGAAATGTACTGAATTTGGAAGAATGTTCCTCTCTGATTATTGTTATCATCCAATCACCATTCACACACAAACAATCTGTTAAGAAAACCTAATACCCATTAACCAATCAAAACCACACAATGAGTCAATTTCTTGAGAAATTAATGATTTAATAGCCATTCACTCAAACTACCAATGACAAAAAAAGTCATCCGAATAGCAAATCACGGTAATTGATGGGGGGGGGGGGAAGAGGAACAACATGTTGAATTTCCTTTGAGGGTCAAAATTGAGTATTTTTTGGGTAATTGCACTTTTTTAGTTCGTAGCATAGGTACGGTAACGAACAAATAGTAGTCCTTATGCAAGATTGACAGCAAATCTTCATCGGTCATTTTGTATATTTTTTTTTGTGCAATTCTTGTATGAAGTCGTTTGACTGTATTGTCCAAACATAATTCCCTAGAACACTCTGTGAAAATATACATTACTCGTTCGGAAGTGAGCTTGCATTTTCCATGCAGACTGACCAGCGACGGTTTTATTTCGATACGGTAAATGCGCCGTAAGGTAATCCCACGAATGTTGGACATTCAAATTTGTTGGACGGGCAGGACTCGACTCGTAATAAAGTTTTCACCGGTAGCCGGATCGGAGGATAGACCTTAGCATATCAATCATATATATCTATGTTTCAAGATGTATATCAATTTTTAGGTAGGTTTAGTAATCTACAATGTGCAAAACTTTGTTAATGCAAAACGTTTACGTTAGAGTGAATCTTGTGCTTAATATACACGAACGACAACTAATAACAGACAGAAAGAATCTGTGCACAGCTCAGATTTTGGTCAAAGGCGTCATTTTCGTGCTCTTCTGTCGGGACACCATAATAAAATAGGTGGCGCTGCACGTGAGCTATAAAGGCGTTCATCACCGTGTGTCCAGTCCTGTGATAGTTTTTCGTTAATATGAATGGTTTCCATATAATAAGCGGCTAATGTTTATATCTATGTCGAAGACAGTCTGATGCACGTTGAAATTAGGAATTTTTCATTCATTATTCTCTCACCGTAATTATAAGTTTGTTCATGCTCGCATCACACAGGAAGAAATAGGACCAATATTATTTCCATCAGAGGGTAAACGATTACTTCTTCTAATTTGGGTAAACTTTTGGGAGTCTAAGCAGACAACTGCTGAAAGTTTTGAAAAGCATGTAAAAAAGTGGGTTGTTATGTGTCCAGACGTGGGAGGTATGGGTAATTTTGTAAATTTCTTCCGAGTAAAGTTATTAAGTCTGCTTTATGTCACAAGTGTATCAATATTTAGGTTATGTATAGAAACAAAGGTAGCTTCGGGAAAAAAAACAAAACCTGACCAATTGTGACAATCACAGGTTAAGTCTGATTGTCACTATTAGGGTTCACAGTTTAGAGTTTCAATTCGTCGCAACTTTCATTGTACCAATGCGTGGAAACTTATAGAGCTTCAATGAGTAGCATTTTTTAGAGCTTCAAGCGCTGGGACTTTGAGAATTTTATACGAAGCGACCTGGGAGTTTCAATGCGTATAGGTTTTCGGAGTTTACATTCGCAGCGACTCAGAGAGTTTCAGTGGAAAGTTTCTATTCGTAGCGACTTTGAAAGTTTAAGTGCCAAGCGATGTTGAGAATTTTAACACGTGGGGACTAAGAGAGTTTAGAGCTTCAATGCATAAAAACTATTAGACTTTTAATGCATAGCGACTTTGAGAGTTTCCAGGGAAGTTTCTACACGTAGTAACTTTGAAAGATTCAATGCGCCTCGACTCTGAGAGATTCAATGGGTAGCGACTTTCATTCATGAATTAAGCACTGAAATCGACATCTATGGTATATAAAATTCCTGAAAGGGAAAAATAATGCCCGTTTAAATGTAAAATTTGGTCAGAAATCCATGGCAAATAAACGAATAATAACTGATTATGAACCGCAACGGAACAAATCGAATCCATGATATATTCGTGTGCATTCCTAGTCAATGCAATGCGTCCAATGCAAAACGAAATGAATTCATTATTTACATTCCGTCCTGCCCTCTGTTCCGAAGGTTAGGGATTATTTTTCTGACATTGAGGTTCTTTAAATACCATCTAACTACATTTCTGTTTCCTATATTGAATAAATATTCCCTAAAGTTTTTATCAGACATGTATAACCAGGAGCTGACCAATCTCGCCATGGTTCAGTTTTTTCTAAATACAATAACCTCAGAAACGTGATAAATGCGTTGATAATTGTTGTTGAATAGATTAACATATCAGCTGAGTGCTATTGTCACGAGTCAGGCTGATTTGCTCCCCGACAAGATCCGAAAACTTTGGAAAGCGTTCCCGAATCCCTATGCTCATGGCTGTTCTGTAGCCCCTCGAACGACCTGATCACGTCAAATCGTAAACGCGGCCTGATTTCTGGTCACAAAACTTACCCTGACTGTAACTACCCTTTTCGTCTCCCGGAAATTTGCTCACTTCTTTACCATGGCATCATATTTTGAAACAGCATACCAAAAAAAATTGAAAGTCCAATGACGTCATAACGTCCATGACTAATTCCAGCAGAGAACTCCGTCGTTTTTATTTTATTTATATTGGGAAGTGACGTTTTTGGTCGAAAGGGCCAATGTTTGTTACCTAAGTGTATCTGTTCGCTTGACCTTTTGGTGTAACGCGTTACTTTTTCTGCTATACGCGGATGTAGTTGATTTCCTCAGTGCTCATCAGAGGGCACTTCTTAAATATGGCACTAATTAAAATGTAATCCTTCATCCTAACTATAAATGTGTAATGATCATATATTTTGTATTCATTATGTATGCTTCATTATGTTGCTTGTGCATTTCAACGTGATTTCCTACTTATGCAAACCATGAATCCTCCCGAAGGGCGTAAAAATATATGTTATTTGATTTCACCTGCTTTGAGCAGTAGGTCATTTATATGATTATTCTGTTCGGAGTTGCTTATCATTTTCTCAAACCAAAACTATCCAAGGCTTGCGATCATGATTGTATTTTACCTGAATTGTGATAAAAATGTGAATGTATTGTAAATTGTGGTGCAGTTCGGATTCCAAAAGGTTTTTAGTATTATTTTATAAATGTTGTATGTATTATTTTAGCACAAGCGATCCTTTGACATGGGAAACTTTATCTACTATGCAGGGATGTAATTGAGTTTCAAGCTGCATTTTATGGTGTTGCGAATGTGTTCCTGTATGATCTCTAAAATATGAATAGTTTTATTTAATAATTCTTCTTTATTGACATTTTTCCAATATAAAACTATGAGGGACTGCTTGGTCAAGAGCTCGCAGGAGGGCAGGCGCGTTCTGCTCTGCCTTTATCACCCTTAAGAGGGAAAAACTGTTTTGTGGTGTCTATCACATTTGTACAAGCATAAACTGTGCACGTCGAAGTATTATACAAATGCAATATCAGCTTTTAATGAATGAATCACCATAACATGTTTGGATTTTGCGAAGACTTACCGTTCAATAATAGTACGTGTATCATCTCAAATTCTCGAATTCAAAAGGCAGTAACGTCTAAGTGTCTGTCACTGTGCTGTACAAAACCTATTTATGACTTGAAATTCAGTTTTTTAACATTTACATGCTTGTTCTAGGCAATTTTTTTATCATATATTTGAAACCAATATATGGACCGAAGACATAAGGGGAGCCCAGCGTTCGCGCTAAAATTATTCCCGCACACGCGCACTATCGCCACTTCACTTCACCTCACTGTCATAGCCGGATACTGTCATAACCGCGAAAAATCTTTCATCCCACGTGCTTTCTACCTAACGATGATTCAGCCCACACGTATTTTCCACCACTTCAAAATCTGCCACTGTCATATCTGCCACTGTCATTTCAGCGAAACAGGCGTACCAACCTAACAGTTATCACTTTAGTGAAACTTCAATAAAAA
>SDVV010042223.1:0-10363 GCA_016164225.1 Gammarus roeselii | reverse complement strand
TTATCTTTTGTATGTGTATGCTGTCACTGGTTCGGTTTTCAGGTCCGAACAAAACCATACATCTTTCACTCTGATACCGAATTATACTATACCTCTTTCATCCCATGATAATACGCCAATTATTGTTAGGAATAATTGAAAGTTTGTCTGTACACAATGGTTTACATTGATGTCGACTTTCCGAATAAGCTCATACACTATATTCCATTTTGTAACTCGTTACTTTGAAGCCTTTTGTGATGTTGCAACGTAGCAAAAAATAACAAGATAACACGAGAGTGACTCCCAAATTATTTCCCCCGATGTTGTAAGCAGTTGCTCGAATTACAATATGTTAATTTGTTTGACAGTACTATCAGTTTGCTCGTTCAGTCGCAATACCAATACCATATTTCATAAGATTGTACTCATAAATTACCGTTTATTCTAGACATAAGGTTCTAGATTAGCAGAATCCCGGACCGGAATACCGCCAGTAGGCATCCGGTAGATGAAGAATTTAATTAGTTATTTTTTACATTTCCTCAAATAAATTTCAGTTTTTTTATCAACAAAATACAGGAAAATAGTAGTTAAATAAATACGGCCACGCAATAAAAAATTCAATTGTTAAATTAATAGAAATGTTAGTGATCAAGCACACGGCAATGTTCAACTCATTCAAAATGGGAATGTAAAATGATGTTGTATTGCTAGTTGATTCTATAGATACGACTTATGCTTTTAGCAGATCTGGAATAATATCACGCCAAACTAATCCATACCATTTTCTCAGGTGGGCGGCGATGGCTCGACGGTGCACCTGAAAACATGGAGCGGAAGGCACGAGACCCGACGAGCGATGAATGGCAACACTGCAGCTGTCCAGCAAACAAGAGTTCAGCGCAAGATTAAAATGCAGCCGACCACTTATCTATAAGGAAACAATGTTTGCTTGTTTGATTCTCCAAATTGTACATCAAAGTAATGTTTAAATAGTACCATGCGAGATTAAATTAAAATATTTAATACGTGGCATCAGGTAAAGGGGATGGGAAGAAACAACGGTATCTTTCATTATCGGAATTGATGATTAGGAACCGAAAAGGCAAGAACATATTTGTTCTTCATAATTAGTTCTTATTGAAACGGGACTGATATTTCAAATTTCGAAAAGCAGAAATGATTATTACTCTGAAAATATTCGCTGGTCGGATGACGTTTTCAGAGCCGTCTTACCTATTTCGTTTGGGTTAGCAAGTGTAATCCATCTCGCACTGAAGGGTTCTCGTGACCACCTCCTGTCATCTTGCAATGTCCTGCGCCGTCCTGCTAAACTACCATACATTTAAAATAAACAATTTAATAAATATAGCCACGAATCACTCAACTACGCTTGAGATGCAATAACGAATTGAGGCGCACTCTTTAGTGAATTATCGCTCATGGGATACGTTTGGGTGTATTTGAACATTAATAAGCATGAAGCGATAACAACGAATAACAATATAACGCACTTCCAATCGAAGTCGATTGGAATGCTCTTCCCGAGATTGGTAAGCAGAGTCCTGTCTGAGAGCACGGAGGATGAAAGCACTGACATTAGAAGTAATTAAAAGGCGACCAACTTCGGTCATTAGTGGAAAAGCCTAATTTAAAGATCGATCAAAATGGTCAAGATGACAACGGTACAGGGCCTCCTCCCTCCCACACCAGCGGACGACACCAAACCCACTTTCTGGGCAACTCCTCTCCCGTGATTGCACTACCATAACAACCCCAAATCGATGTCGGACACTTAAATGTACAACAAAGTAATAAAAACGGCATTGGTGAGAAACGATGTAAAATCAAACACTTCCTCATTAAACACCACATTCACATTGCCCTACCAAGGAAATGAGACCATGGCAAAAATCCGAGACAGCAACCTTTCCTGGATACACAACCCTCCACCTCACCTCTCCCAACAGTGTCGGCGGCGTCAGTCTCACAGTCATACGCATAGATCGTCAATTCAAGAGAGCATAACCGTACACAATCTTGTACAACTTCCACTGCTGAACACATTCGAGGTGCAATCAGCGCTCAATCAGTTCCATACGAAACAGAACAATCGATTTAAAGTATACATTTCTTCCATCCAGCTCATGTCAACCACAGTACACCTCACTTTGATTACCTCAACACTACCATGAACTCTATCGCTCTACGTGACTCCTGCCTCACCCCACGAAACAATGACCGAAGAGGTGATGTTCTCACTGACCATCTTTTCATACTGATCACATTAAAAATATTCCAAACACACCCACTGGCCAACCTTTCAACCCTAGCACTCAACAGATATCTATTGATGTCGCATTTTGCTCTCCCAATCTCACTCTAAACTTTTCATAGGCAGTCCATCAGAACATGTCCTACGTCCACCTTCCAATAGTCCTCAATTATCAACTTCAATCACACACTTCCACAACTACCTAGCAGATTGGACAAATACATTGAGTCAATAAGAACAGCTCTACAAAATTTCAATGAAGACACAAAACCATTCACCCACGTGCTTAACCAAGCAGGAAAAAACACACATACCCGCCGGTTTCGTCCAAGGCTTCATTCCAACTGCATCGGCCCTATTAGGCGTAAAATTCGACAGCAAACCACCGTAATTAACCCTGCACCAACGTCAGAATCATAAAGATTCAAGCCATAAATTTTAAAAAGATTCAGACATTTGTGAGCAACAGATGAACCCGTGGCGGGAAGTGCCGGCAAACAGCAGCATCCTAACCCCACTGTCTATATTATGGAAACATATCATGAAAAAAAAACGTACAGACACACACGAGAAATCCTACCACCCAATATTATTCACACTACATCATATGACCATCAGCAAGCATATATACAAAACATACACTGTGCAGGCACTAGTCACCTCCCACACCTTCCAGCGCAATACAACGATACTCCTGCAGTTAAACAATTTTCAGATTTCAAATATTGACCTACCTTCACATCAGCCAAGACCGTAGCCGCAATTAGGCAGTCCAAAACTTCTCAGCAACGGGCAGTAACTGCATATAATACATTTATCTTAAGCACGTAGCACCCCACGCCACCGGGATTCTCACAGACATCTCTAACATCTCCATTCTAAACAACACCATGTCCAACACCTAAAAACAGGTGAAAAGTATTTTCCAATTTGCAACCCAACACAGCCACCACAGAACCAGCCTCAAACAGACTTATTTCTCTCCTTCCGAGTCCTTTGAAAATGCCGGGGAGACTGGTTTTAACCAAACGACAATGCCCATGTCCCACTTTCTTCTACACACCACAGTTTCAGGACACAACTGTCCCCAATTACACTGATCACCAACATCACACGGCCCATCCCCAAAGGATTAAACGAAAATAAGCCAGTCCAACGCACCCTGCTGTGTACCATTGACATCAGTAACCCCGACACAGCCCCAACAAACGTCCTCACTATCAAAGTACTAAACACACACATTAATTCAACTACATGAAGTGGGTTGGTTATTTATTCTCTGGCAACAAGCCAGCACAAACACGCCAATACTCCAATTGTGTCCCCCGTGCTCCGTCGTATACCTTTCACTCTTCAACGCTTTCATGCACAACCTGCCCGCAACAAAACAACCCGTCACCTACATCAGTTCACGTGTGGATGATCTTACAATCAACATCCAACAAAACAAACGGGGGACCGCAGCTACACACCTCCAGTCATGACTGCGCTCTCTCAAAGTCTGATCTCAGGATAACAGGAAGAGTGTGTCCGTAAACAAGTCATCCCTCACATTATTAACAACAGACGATAGTGAATACCTTTTCCACCTTCATGTAACACTCAACGACACTCCCATGCCCCTCATCCCCACTATCACGATCATTTGATTAACAAATGACACAAGAATAATGTTCAAACTCTACAGAAACAACACCAGCACTGAAACCAAACCTATAATGACACTACAATGATTTTGTTACAACACTAGTCAAACAATTGATCAGACCCATCATTTCCTACACAAACTATGCCTGGTCCTCTTACCTTGCTCCCACAAACATGAACTCCCTACAAAGAATACAGAACACAGTCATGCGCATCGCAACGAGCTGTATGCAGACCGCACCATTTCTCATTTGCATAAGATAATCAACGTCTACCCTATAAAAAATCGATATGAGGAGGACACAATTCTTCAACAAGATAGTGGACCCGATCCATCCCTGCCACCACGTACGAAACCCACGGCAAACCATCAAATTATACATAACACAACGGCAGTACACGTCGACTCCCTTCACACCCCAAATCACCAACCTATCGACAACACATCGATGCATGATATGATACACACTCACTTAACAGCTTCTACACTGACTGATCATAGAGTCAACACGATCCTATAGAGTCACCCACATGAGGTGGACGTGGACGAGCTGGGGTAGCACATAAGTGACAGGGTTTCCCTTTTCGAGGCTGAGGTGCGGGAGCCACACGGCCCTCCAACGGGGACTGGATTACGCCCATTCCGATCTGTTCCTGCGGTACCTGGGCTCACCTATACAGCCACGCACATCGTGACGTTGTTGCCACTTATTGGATACAGCAGGCTCAATCACAATAACACGTTGATGATATATCACGTCGGAGCCCAGCGGGTCGGCATCAATTTCCTCGCGGGTGTGGATCTAGTTGAGAGGCCTGCACCTGTCGTAACATTCTCAAAATGCACATGTCAAGGGGTATCCGGGTGGTGCGCCGGATATCCACCGACATATCCTAAGCTGAGGCTAAGTAGCAACAAAAACATTAAGTGCAATAATCAACTGTTTCAAACGAACGGCTGAGAAGCAGAGTTGCATAACTACATCAGGGTTCTCGTAGAAATAACATTGAAGAGCTGATGCTGTTATACAACTTTGTTTCTTAGCCCTTCAATGTATCAAGTGCAGAGTGACAACACCACATATTACCCTGCACCGGGCTTGACAACTTCATTTGGCATCAATGAACTCTTCGTTCTCCATCTGTTCCATTGCGATACTGTTTTGAGATCAAGGTTTCATGAAGTGGGCCGCAAGCAACGGTCTGTGTCGGACAAGGAAGACGAGAGTAGGCTAAGGTAACATCAGGAGTATCCCAGGGCAGTGTTCTTGGGCCCCTTCTCATTATAATTTATAAAAAGGACCTCGACACTAACATAGTTAACAAGATATCAAAATTTGCTAATGACACAAAACTCTGCTGCAATGCGTACTGTGAGCATGGTCGCATAACTATCCAAAAGGATCTTAATAAACCAGTGGACTGATCTGGTAGTATGACATGAACATTAACATTGAAAAATACGCTAACATGCACGTTGGATAACAAAATCGAAATTCTGCTTACGTTATGGCAGACCAGCATATGACCAAAATCGACCGACAATGAGGCCTTGACATATTAATCACCAAAGATCTCAACTGGAAAAATCAAGTGGAAGCTAGATACAAAAAAAGCAATAGAGTCCTTGGCTTTATATCCAAAGACTTCCACTACAAGTTCAGGGACATCGTGCTTCCATTTTATACTTCACTCGTCAGGCCTCAAATGAGATTTGCAAACAATTTTGGTCACCTCACCCCAGAGGTGATATCAACAAAATGGAACGTGTTCAGCACCGAGCAACAAAAATGATCCCGGAACTGAGAATTACACATATACGCAAAAACTGGACGAACATAAACAGATATCACTTGGAAGAAGACGACTTAGAGGTCTTTTACCGAGATTATAACCCAAGGAATAAAAGTAATGGACAAAAAATGCAGCTGAAACCAGACAGAACATCAGTGACCGAAAACTTCTATCCCATCAACATACCAACAATTTGAAACCGTTTACTTCATGATGTGGTTAACAGTAACAACGTAATCACCTTTAAAGACCGCCTCGACAAATACTGTGAGACTAATCCACCCATTTTCTGAGAAAAGGGGACGTTAGGACTTTGCCGCCAAGGTGGCAACAACCTCCGCTGGAGCCTTCAGCATCTGGCAGTCTATGAACGAAAGGTACATCATCTAGGCTGGGCTAGTTCTACTTCAAATTCAATTTTGGAATACTGGTAGAATGAACTTTTCAGCCCGTCCCAGGTCTCCCCCTCCTCCTTCTACTACTGCTACTAAGTGTAATCAGTGTTGTTTACCGGTTTATATCTACAAATCTGTTGATTTAGTGGCGTTGAGGTGAGACAGGAACAAATACCGATGTGTTCACTTACTTTAAATTGATAATCAACAAAATCGTTTGTCAGTCGTGATCAATTTAGATTCAATATTTGGGGGGAGGATGGAGTTTGGGTGGATGGACGGCGTGAAGCAGGCATTATGAAAGAAAGCAGTATGCGGGTAGCGAGAGAGCGACTATGGATAGGCGTGAGGGAAAAATGACTGTGAATGGATGAGTTTTGACCATAGTTTGATGTGCTTTCCCACCCTGGGTGTTGTGTTGAGAAACGGGAGGGTCGTAAGGGGGATGGGAGTGCTATGACGGAGCTGGGGTAATCCAGTTTCACTGTCTGGCGCTGCTGCCCACAGCACTCCTAACCCAGAGTGTTTGTTGCCAGGTCTCCCGGCTACACCCTTTAGCGCATAAGTACTACATTTATTTGAATGAGACAGTATGAGAGGAGTGTGAGTGTATGAGAGGAGTGTGAGTGTAAGAGAAGAGTGTGAGAGTATGAGAGGAGTGTGAGTGTATGAGAGGAGTGTGAGTGTAAGAGAAGAGTGTGAGAGTATGAGAGGAGTGTGAGTGTATGAAAGGAGTGTGAGTGTATGAGAAGAGTGTGAGTGTAAGAGAAGAGTGTGAGAGTATGAGAGGAATGTGAGTGTATGAAAGGAGTGCGAGTGGATGAGGAGTGTGAGTGTATGAGAGGAGTGTGAGTGTATGAGAGGAGTGTGAGTTTCGCCTTGCCATCGGCCGGGTACCTCCTTCCTGGGGGTTTGGCTTAGTATAGGTATCTGTATCAATTTCATGCAACCCTGTATAAATGAGTGTTTGATTGACGCCCACTTCCAACCACATTTACTCATGTTGAAACCTGTTTCGACAGCTCAGCTAAGACGTTGTTCCTTTTCAATTTTAAAAGCGTGATATGAAGAGGACAATCCGAATGCGAATCTTCATCGGATAGAAACTTTCTTTGTTTTTGCGCGGTGCAACGGTGTGATGGCATTGGAAGCTTGAAAATATATACGAATATCGACATTGTTCTTTAGATCAGTCTTTTTTATGATAAATATATTTTCGAAATCAGATACAGATAAAGATACAGACACTAGGCCAAATTCCCCAGAAAAGGGGGGTGGCCGACTGCAAGGTGCACCTCACACTCCTCTCATTCACTCACACTCATCTCATACACTCAAACTCCCACAACTTAGCAAACAGACTCGTGTAATGTTTCTATTCTCTGTCATATCCTTTACTTACCAATAAATGTTTTAGCCTATTAGGGACAAATATATTTTCGATGATCTGCAGGTGGTTATCTGTAGTAGACACGTATACTATTTGCAAATATCGAACAAATATCGTTAGTTATAAATCGAGAAAACGGGGTCGTTTATATAATGTAAAGACGGAGTCAACTATTGATCACAAAATTTGACCGTATGCACGCCATGCCTTGCCAAGAAGCCCGCCCTTCATTTACCAATTCCAGTATTCTGATTTGCTTTAGCCGTTGTTGTGAAAAGATGTAAGGTTTGGTCCATCCTTCTTCTTGGCTCTTTCCATGTGCCCTCGGGTAGTAATTGATGTAACTTTTTAATCATACATTAAAATAACAGATAATTAACACCACAATCAGGGGGTAGTACATAACCATTGAAGAAAAATATTTCCTAACAACACTTCGAAGTGTGATATATAAAGCTTTAAATATAGCGCCTTCGATCACGGATTTAATGTTTATAGGTCGCACAAGTACATACACCTGAAGACGAGTGCCGATCAGTCACTTCTTGGGATGCCAGCTACGACACGAGCAAGTGCCTGCCCCATACATGAAATGGATTCGCCGACATAATCCAGACTCAAGCGCAATCTGACAAAAGATACCCCTTCCACACCATTTGAGGGGTGTAGCTGTCACGTCAGCTGCCTGTGTTGACACAGTGTAGATACTACTTCTAGATTAGAACGCACAACATGTCGGTTGCGAGTCCAGCTGGGTCGATGACAAACACGTGATGGGATTCCTTCGAATGGCTAACTAGCAAGAAACACTTCTATCATCTTAATCGATTGGGCGCCACCACGACATTCTGCTCTGATCCCGCAGCATCGTAACAGCAAGCCTCCTGGACATCTGTTGGAAGTCCTTTTTGGCGGGACGATGTTTTGAAATCCAGGAATCAATCAACCAGCAAATAACAGAATAAATTGAGGATTTTGTTAATGCATAATTGAATCTTGGTCAACAATGTTAATTTTCATATCGTATGATCAAGTCAACATGGATAAATTACTATTCAAATTCAGAGTGCAAAGGGTTCAGTAAGGTGTCAAGACGAGTTTACCGGCTAGGTTGAGGAAAGGTAAAAGATGACACACGTTAGATAATATCAAACATCATGAACGGGACGGACTAACTCAATTTGAATTACGTCAAATATCTCTGGCTAGAGAAAGTTTCATTAAGTTCATATCCGATCAATCATACAAAACCTCAAAAAATACTGCATCAAAGGCCAGCAGCTTCACTATGAAGTGTTGAAGCGGCCGCCTGTTTCCATCGTTGTCTCAATAGGCATGTCGGGAGTGAGAGACAATATAATTGTCTTGATGACAGTGGCGGTTTTGATGACAGGTCTAGAAAATAGTAGCTAGAGCGACCCACTTCGAATATTTGGGAAATTATAAGTCATTGGAGGTTGTGGAGTCCTCCACTTCATGACCGAGTCGTCGGATGCTGCCGCCTTCTACCAAACACCAACTGTTGTGGATTAGACAAGGGAACAGAAACATTGAGAGAAATAATGAATTATTGTTTAGGATGCTGGTAGTGAATATTGAATACAATTTTCCTTGGAACATTTGGAAATTGACTTTTGAGAAGAGTGAAACGAGAATAGAAAATAGAACAATGTTTCTGGAAAGCGGCAGTGGATGAAAAATTACACGCCAAATGTTGTTCAATCAAGAGTTTTTAGCCGTTGTCAATATGAATAACATTATTTTAATTACGGAAATACAGCATGAATTCCAATGTGAATGCATGAATTTCATATTCACCATCGGCTTAATGGAGCTAAATGGGGCTATCAAACTGTCTACGAGGAATGGAAAGGAACCATGGAAACTCCGGCGGCCCCGTTCATTGATTAAGAGAAAGGTTGGCCTGTTGTTGATGAAGGCGGTTTATATGTTGATCTTCTTGACATTCCTAAGTAAAATAATGAGCAAACGGTCTATTAATGAATCCTACATGCATTTATACAATGTATTCTATATTTTTGAAACTTCAAACAGTGTAAATGAAATCCCACGAATGGTGTATATCTTATTTTGCAGCATACACAAATGAAACTGGAAAACATTTGTACACAGTGTCTGGATTACGCACGTTGCCCTTACATAGCTGTTATATAATGACATCATTTATGTCAAACCACTCAATTGAGAAAAAAAGTAATTGGAATATTTCCACAGCTGATTACATTACTAATATTTTATTCTAATAGAAAAAGATTCATCGTTGTACGGAAGCAGTACTGCAATAAGCATTCTGATGTTGAATTCGTTAATACCTTAAAATGTAAGTACTCTACAACTTAACATGTATTCAATTATTGTTTAGCGGCATGCAACGCCATCTCTTGACCAGTACCTATGAAATTACACCAGATTTGATGAGATACTTGCTCAAATACTTTCTTCGCTCGTGCGCATACTCGCTCTGCTCCTGCAAATACTCGCCTGGCTCGTGTAAATACTCGAATTGCTCGTACAAATACACGCCCTGCTCGTACAAATACTTACCCTGATCGTGCAAGCACTCGCCCTTGCTGCTAATCCGAATGCTCGCACTGATTGAGCAAATACGTACCCTGATCGTGCAAGCACTCGCCCTTTCTGCTAATCCGAATGCTCGCAGTGCTCGAGAAAGTACTCACCCTGATCGTGCAAGCACTCGCCCTTGCTGCTAATCCGAATGCTCGCACTGCTCGAGCAAATACGTACCCTGATCGTGCAAGCACTCGCCCTTGCTGCTAATCCGAATGCTCGCACTGCTCGAGCAAATACTCACCCTGATCGTGCAAGCACTCGCCCTTGCTGCTAATCCGAATGCTCGCA
>SDVV010042222.1:0-10363 GCA_016164225.1 Gammarus roeselii | reverse complement strand
TCGATAGGTTTAGTTCCTGGTCGTGTCACCCGCTTATGTCACTTCACTGATGATATTTAGTAAATACTACCAGCTTTCTTTAGCTACAGCCTACTAGTGAGCCATTGTACAGAAAAGCTCTTTTTGCCTTCCCTTGCGGATGCCTGCGAATGTCCTCTATGAGAGCTAAATACACATCCATCGTGATCCTCCCAGCCTTTGTGTATGTGCGTCAGTCCGTAACTGTCCATTGGTGGGCGATCAACTGTTTCAGATCAATGTGAAGACGTTATTAAGGCGTAGTTGGCGGATGCTCAGAAACTGCTATAACACAGTTATTGCAGGCAGTAGCGCGTTAGGTTAACCTGAGCAGTACAATCTTCGGAAGCCTTAATCTGATCTCTACTGCTGGATGGCCGACTGCATAACGTACGAGTCGAATACATCTAGCGACGCGGGTTCGATTCAAATTTCGGAAATATAGAACTTATGAGCGCTACAATAGTATTTTCTGTGCAATACGTTACTTTGTTCATCTCAGTTGCAGCATTTCATCGTAAAGACGTTTTTTAAGGAGATGGTGCCATTTTTTAAAGAAGTTTGTTTGACGTCACCTTTCACTGCGAGGGTACTGGTTTTCCAACTGAAGCCAGCCAGCCCTGTGCCACAAATAAGTCCGTAGAGATAGTATCCCTAGTAGTTCACCGTGGTGTAGGAGGTGGAACGTTCGTCTCCCACACGGGATTCGTGTGTTCAAACGTCACTATCTATAATAATCATAGGTTTGTCGTCGGGGAGTGCAAGATTTCACCCAAGAAGAGACCTCGCTGCGTCAATCAAAGACTCAAGCAAACGGACATCGTCCAAATTCTCGGTTAATAAATAGTGACGTTAACCCATTTCAGACCTCTTACCTCTACCGGTGTCTTATCCTCTTCTTTGCAGTCCCATGTGCTTTCGGTCGATACAATTCAACTCGTTAATAAGGCGTTTGTATGCGAGGGCGTTAGAAATGTTGGCTTTTAAAATAACCGCTACGGCAGCGATTATCACTTTACTAAATTGATGTGTGCCCACAGGTTTTTCTTACAGTGTATTCATGTCGTCTGTATAATTTATGTCGTCCACACGCAACTTTGTTATCGTACAATAATGTAAACCCTTGATTACAATATGTTACCACATTTCAATTTCCCAACCCATGTTCTTTGGACTTCCTAACCCCACGTATGCGTGATTTCCCATCCCATTTAATTGTTAATTTTCAACGCCGTGTATATGTGATTTCCCCACCCATGTATTTGTAATTTTTCAACCACGCGTGTTAGTGGTTTTCCCATCGCCATGTAGCCGTGATTTTTTTCCCCAAAATATACGTTCTCTGTATGAAAATAGGCTGCGACGAATTCAAATTGAAGTTTCGTTTTCGTTAATTCAAGTAGTGTATTTCATAATGATGTTTCATGTCCTATATTTAAGAATTAAAAACCCATTGCCAGACGATGGAAATAAATGATTTAATAATAATAATAATAATTATAATATTCAGCTGTGCCTAAATAGCACTTGTTGCAATATTGCTTTAGTGACGAAATATTTCTTACAGTGACGATAAAGGGTGTGTATTATGAGTGTAAAGCGCCAAATGAAAATAACGTTCTCTTGCGCTGTGATGACCAAGAACTAATCCCACAAGTGACTTACTCTGTCGGCATCATCAGACTGACGCCGACTAATATCAGGAAAAAACTATATCCACACTGTAAAAAACAGTGTCATTAGTTCTATTGTGTTTGATTTTGTGTTCTATTAGTTCGATTTCTATCTTAACTTAGTTTCTTTTTATTTCAGCTGTGCTCATATTACTTGTTTGCGCTTTATCAATGTTATTAAGGGTATGGGCATACTGATTTCAAACATCTCGAATGAAACTGGTTTTGTCACAGCATAATTATAATTTGAAAACGTATTTCCGCACTGTTAGGGCGAATCTACTAGGATGCCGCTTTGTTAGAAGGGGCTCTAGTTTGTTTTTTCTATATCTTAACTGCAGGTGTTACCTGTGTGTCTATAACCGTATTCTAAAATTTTACTGGTATTACGATTTTCAACATTGTAAAATGTGGCCGGTTCTCTGTAACGAAACCACAAGTATCTTGTATCAGGTAGTATCATTGTATGTACCACTTTAAATCTAGCAGCTTAGAATCGTGCTACAATTTCATAACACCCCGTTTACTGAAGTGTAATTATTTTTTCCTCATCTTCTGATACTCCGACTGTCATGTCTGGTACAAGGTTGGTGCCAGAATCATGATATCATTCCTCTATTGAGAAGCAGATGGGAACAGCAACGGATAAGTATAGCTTTGCATTTGACCCAAATCCCGCAATATGAGGTAACCTTGCGCTAACGTGCATCCGACGATACACGCTTATGACTCACGTTTGTATTATTCCCGTTTTAATTCGTTCAATTCGGTCGACATAATCGTTACATCCCGCATCTAATTATAGTATTGCATTCATATCTGCTGTCTACAAGAAATGACAAAAAATATAACTCAAGCCAAAGGTCCATTTTCCCACCGGTAAATTCTATAACCATCCAATATGGTTCAGGCTAAGCTAGAATGTGGCATCTGCCACAATTCGGTTGCCCCCAAACTAATGGATCGCAAAAGTTCCTCTGGCTCTGCCAGGACTTTGCGCAGCAGTCCCTCAAATGGGGAATGCAAGACATTGTGCTGTAAATTTTGTCAAGCGGCAGAGGAAACCAAGCAGCTGAAAGCACAAATCAGTCACGCCTCTGATGACTTATTCATAACAGAGACAGTCAAGAAGGATACCCGATTGCTAGCTGTTGAAATAAAATTGGAAACCGTGCTGAAACCATTTCTCGAATTTAAAGATCTGATAAGCAGCGTATTAGCAGCAGCCAAAGCAACTGTCGAGGCCACCCAAAATCAAGTGAAAGAACTCCAAGTGCATCTAGACTCCTAAATCGCCAAGAAGCTTTCAGCTCTAGACGCTGAGACAAACGATCGTATTAAATCGATAGAAAACTCTGTCAAAGATAGCGAGGCACTGTACACAACTCTAGTTAGTAGGAGGCAGCCACGCTGCGACAATGCAGCACACGTTGGACACAATCTCACCACTTTCGACCCAATACACGTAACCGATTCGATGTATTGGCCGATGAAATGGACTCTCAGAATACAGAGGAAATTATTGTGATTGGTGATTACAAGGTCACCTTCTTCAAATCAAATCAGCGAAAAGGGAGAATTTCTGGAGAATATATCCCACATGCCTGTCACGGAGAAGAAGTTAGTGTATATATATTTTGTGAACCATCTTGTTTCAGCGTGAGTGAGCATTTCTGGAGTAGAGATGGGGACGCAAGAGCGGCGTCTACCGCCCTCCCTCCTCCCCCTTCCCAACTGCCGTGGAAACTTCCACTGTCGCTGCTTTCAGATGAATTCCCCCTGTCGTTATAGAACAGTTTAAACAAAGGTATTCTCCTGATGTGGGAGTAAGACATTATAAGGCAAATATAACATTGAAATAAGTTATTTGTATGGTATGGTAATGTTTAATTATGGTAGATAAATCTAAGTGATAGTTTTCTTTGAGATGAAGTAAACCGTTCGTTCTGCTTGGATCTCCTGGAGTTCCGAAGTGCGCATTTTTGTCGCTAGGTCCGCAGGATTTGTGAAAGTTTCAACCGCTTGCCTCCGGGCCCAGTCAGTGTAGATCGAACCATCATCGGTAGTGTCGCGCGTAACATTTGGAGCCCCAGGACACCAAGACGAGAAAATGGATACCTCATATCGTGATTTGACTAGTGACTAGAAATAATGTTAGAGTTTTATTGTAGCAGTTTGAAAGAATTAACCCTGCCAGTTAGATACATACACAGTTCTAGTACAGTATAGGTTTTGTAGCACTATCATGACCGTATTAGTGACGAGACTGTATATTCACTTTCCCACTTTATGGGACTCCCGCCGAAACTCAAGTAAGTTCTCGTTGTGTATCATAGTGATGTGTTAAATGTGCCTAGTCCGTAAAATTAAAAGAACAATCATGTGTTGATCCTATCCAATGGTGTGTGAACTTGAATAGATGTAAAATAATTTCCCACATAATGGTCCTATCGAGAACCGGCTCGGTTGAACAGGCCGCCATTGTTCAAAAACGGCATCAGCCAAGTGTCATGGTGACGACGCCATCTTGGAAAATGCTCAGTGCCCAGTGAGATAAAGTGTCCAGTGCGAATATAAAGCTATAGGCAGTGATATATTCTTTTAATGTTTTTGATAAACATTTCCTAGAAATTCAGGAAATAAATTCATTTTGTCATATTTACATATATGAAAGTTTAGTGCACGAATTATGGTTACACTGAATTGATGTTTTGTCTTGAATGATGCGTAGTTTAGCAATTGGTAAGTTATCATTTTCTCAACATTTTAATGGGAAGAGCCAGGTTTCTACTGGTACATGGTAAATGTAGATAATTGATGTTAATGTTTGATATCTTAGTTTTCAAGGTTAGCCTTGGTTACAAAGTTTGAGTGCAGCCCTGGTTATCATTGGAGATTACTTTGTCAAATGATGACAGCTCCAGTTATTTAAAAAAAGGCAAATTATATAAAAAATTGTTAAACCTCATTGCAATTGGTGTCAATTTGAAGTTTGCCTTTGTATTTGTTGTCCGTGCTTTGAGAAGTAGTATGCTTTCATTGGAATAAGTTCCGGAAACATTTTAGAAAGACACAAAGTCAATTGAGAGAATTGACTTTGTTGAATAAAGTAGACCGATGTTGTGTCTACATGCTATCAGGAGATAGTTAATAGCATTGTGAAGAAATCATAATTTCTTGATGGATTCTGTGCTGATGAGAAGAAGTGACTTCTCGCGTGGCAGGCTTGGAAGCATTCATGAAAAGTGGTATTTCAACCAACAAGAAGTTAATATGGTAGATCGTTGGTGTCTGTATGACGCCAAAATCAAAGTCAAGTGTCAATAGATTCATTTTTCTTTTTTGTTTCTATGCCTTGAAAATTAGTGTGCTTTTCACTGACAGGTTCTGGAAACATTTGAGAAGGGTGGAATTTGTTGACTAGTTAGTCAAATAGACTCCGTTAGTGAACGGATCAGGTTAAAAATTTATTCTAACGGATAAAAATTCAAAGATTTCAAGATGCCGCCAACCATGGATGGTCTCATTCGCAGCAAAGAGGCATATGAGGGCTTCATCCCCACACTGCTACCAAAGTTGAAACTGTGTTTTAATGCAGACTCCTTCAGTGCCAGAGAATTTAAATGTTCTTGCTATGAATGTGAGGCTAGCTGAAGGGCACATCCAAAAAGTAGTGGAGCTGCAAGAGCAGATCCAAGAGATCCAGGTATGTGATGAAACAGTCAGCGAAGCCGCACTCTACAATATGGCAGCGGACCATGTGAAAGAGTTGGACGAGATAAGGCTGCTCATAACAAAGTGCAACCGCTTGATGGGTGAAAAAAGAGTTGGTCCACCTAGCAACACCACCCAATCTGTTAGTGAAACAAGGGGGGCAGCAAGAGGCAGTCGTTCAAAACTATTGATCAGAGTCCAGATTTGGAATTCTCTGAGAAATTCCATTATCTAGGTAGCAAGTTGAAGGGTCCTGCCCAAAGTGTGTTGATGGGTTTCACACTCACAAATGAAGCATACCCTCAAGCAGTGGCACTGCTCAAGAAACAGTTTGGAGATGAGTCACGCATAAAAATAGCTCATCTATATGCCTTGGATGACATTCAAGCAAGTTTGGGATCCTTAGCATCCCTGCAGGAGTTCAGATAAAGGATGGAGGCTCAATTGTGTCACTTGGAGACTGCAGGGATAGACTACAAGTGCACAAATTGCAGCTTCATCTTAGTCAACCTGCTCAAGAGGAAACTACCTCCCACCATATTAGAAGCTTGCAGCGGTCATAAAAAAAAATTTGAAGCCTGGGACATGAAAAATTTCCGCGTGGCACTGCGAGAAGTCATAGTTAGAATGGAAGACTGTGGCACACAAGGTAAATCCCACAATCCTGGGAAGCAAAGGACTAACTGCTGGCACTCAAAGATCAGAACAGAATAAAACTCACTCAAGAGGGAAACAGGGAGATAACTCCAAGCCCCTGAGCACTGTTGGGTCATTTCAGGTAGGAACTTCTGGGTGTGGTCTATGTTCAGCAGATCACTCTGTGTATAGATGCACAAAATACCAGACCACTGAGGCAAGGAAAGCTCGAGTATTTGAGCTGCACCTTTGCCACAAGGGCTTCAAGGTGGGCCACAGAGCAACGGATTGCTCTGAAAAAGACCCATTCTGCAAAATATGTAAAAGGACTGGTCACCATGGGGCTTTATGTAACAAAAGAGGTAAGTATCCACAGTCAGATGACAAGACTTCAGGTAATCAAAAAATTGACGGTTGCTGTGGCTACTGGTCCTGCAGCAAATGGTCCTGCTAGTGTAGCTACTGTAAGTGCACTAGCAGCAGAATGTGGGAAGGCTACTGCCCTACCCACAGCAATGGTAAGTTTGAGAACCAAAGATGGAACAAAGCTTGTGCGTGCTTTGTTTGATCAGGGTGCGCAGAGATCCTTCATTAAAAGAGAAATACTGAGCAACGGTGACACATCATGTCGTCAAACCACCCTGACCATCGATGGTTTCAATAGTAAAGGTACTGAAACTAAGTATGACATTACCACTGTCACAATTGATGTGCCAACACATGAGAGCATATCCATGGATGTGATAGTGGTTGACACTCTAGCTGAAAGGCTCCACATGAATGGAGTAAATGAGCTTGCTCAAAAGTTTACAGCCAAAGGACGTAACCTAGCTGATTGTTTTGGTAATACAGTTCACTACCCTGTAGACATGCTCGTGGGAGCAGACTATTATTATAGCTTCATCAATCCTAAAGAACATGATAAAGGGGTTACAATAATATCATCAAAGCTCGGAGACATGTTGTCTGGACCCATAACAAACAGATTTGGCATCCCCACAGGTAATTTTAATCACTGCACTCAAGGTTGCAGTCAACAAGGAACCTGAAAGAGATGTCGACCTGTTGTGGAAGCTAGATATCATCAGCATTTCGCCAGAGGAAGCTCACCCAGATGATAAAGCAGCCCTAGAGCAGTTCAACAGAAGCACCAGATTCTCTGAGGAAAAGTATGTAGCTAGACTGCCGTGGAAGGCATCTGATCCCATGCTGCCAATCAATTATCGCTTGGACCAGGGAAGACTGGTAAGTAATTTCAAGCGTTTGAGGTCAGAACCTGAACTCTTGAAGCTCTTTGACGATGTAATGCATAAACAGTTGCAGAGAGGTTACATCGAGAAGGTAAGTAACATGAAACCGATGGATGTTTGTCATTATCTTCCACACCACTCAGTAAATAAGGATTCTCCGATAACACCCCTGCGTGTGGTATTTGATTGTTCAGCTAAGCCACACATTGATGCAGTAAGTCTGAATGATTGTTTGTACCTTGGACCATCCATGGTCCCTGAGTTACCTCAAATGTTGATGCAATTCAGATTGGGGGCGCTAGCTGCCTGTTGTGATATTGCAAAGGCATCCTTGATGGTCAGGTTGAATAAGCAGGACAGGATTTCACTATGTTTTTATAGCCTAGAGATCCCAAGGATCCTGACTGTCCCATAGATACTTATCGCTTCAAGGTCATCCTCTTTGGAGCAACCTGCTCTCAATTTATCCTTAATGCAACCATTGATCACCACTTGGAAAAGCATGATGGACAAAGATCAAAAGGAATATCTATGTGAATAACCTCTTGATCGCAGTATCAACAAAGACTGAGTTAAAAGAATTCCATGGTTCATCCAAGGAGATCTTAGGTGAAGCTGGGCTCAACCTCAGGGAATGAGCAACAAATGACCCAGAGCTCAAAATGATCACAGAAAGGGAAGGTGAGTCAGATGTCTGACCCACTGTTCCTGTCCTGGGACTCAGATGGGACACAGTCCAGGACACCTTAGCAGTAGCTCCTAAAGAGCTAGAATCAGGAAAGTCAACGAAGAGACCATCTTGCGGGGCTTAGCCGCACAGTTTGATTCCCTTGGATTAATGGCCCACATTACCATCAAAGCTAAATTCATAATGAAGGAAATTTGGCAGTCAAAGGTGAGTTGGGATGATGATCTTCCATGATCCATTGAAGTAAAATGGGAGAAGATCAAGAAAGAATTCTCAATGATGGGTGACCTACTCATCAAACGCAACGCAGAAATTGGTAAGTCAGTGACCCTACACACATTTGTAGATGCCTCCACAGTAGCATATGAAGCTGTTGTGTATGGGGTCAGTGAAGGTAAGGCAACACTGTTGATGGCAAAAGGGACGGATTGCACCTGAAAAAAACACTTTCTGTACCTAGATTGGAATTGACCGCAGCACTACTTGGAGCAAGGCTGACCAGGTATGTATGTGAGGCTTATGAAAGGGAAGTCCACATTGAAGCCATTTACATGTGGTCAGATAGTCAAGTGGCTGTTGGTTGGATCCACTCAGAAAGTCCCCTAGAGGCTTACATGCAAAACCGGAAGCTAGACATAAAGAAAGCTCTCCCTAATGCTAACTGGCACTATGTTCCCACCAGTCAAATTCCCGCAGATCTGATAACTCGAGGATTAATACCGAGGAAACTCAAGTCAAGTCACCTGTGGTGGCATGTACCCAAGAAAATAGTGGAACTCCAGGAGTGGGAAAACTTTCCTACTTAAGTGCACACTGTAACACTAAATAAAGCTGAAGAGATCCCACCCCCCGAGCCTTTCCTACTTGCAGTTGCAAACAAATGTTGCACCTTCAAGAAGTTGATCAACACTCTGGAGTGGGTGAAGAAATTCATTGAGTGCCTAAAGGTTGAGGTAAACGATAAGTCAGATGGTAATTCAAATGGTAAGTCAAAGGGTAATTCAAATGGTAAGTCAAAGGGTATGGTAAATGGTAAGTCAAATGGTAATCCTAATGGTAAATTGTTGAACAATGGTATGAGACAACCAATGGGTCTGTTTTTCAAGGAGAGGGAATGGTCTGAAAGCTGGGCAGTCAAAGCACTTCAGCAAGAAGTATTTGCGAATGAGATAAATTTCATTCACAATCCTAGTTCCAGGCGCTCCACTCCATTGATGAAGCAACTCAACCTGACGCTCAGAGGTGACAAATTAGTTGTATAAGTAGACTCATCGAAGCTGAGGTGGAGGAATCTGTAAAATATCCAGTCCTACAACCTGCCAAGCATCGGATTACCGATATGATTATCGACGAATGTCGCAAAACAAGACACCACATGGGAATAAACCACGTCTTGGCCAGCATACGTCAAAGGTGGTACATTCCGAGAGCCCGACAGCGAGTCAAAAACATAATTAGGAAGTGTATGCAATGTAGACGGGAACGTGAGACGCATTTCCTTGGACTACCAACTCCTCCTCTACCAAGTTATAGAGTTACTCAGTCACTTCCTTTCGCGGCAACTGGTGTAGATTATGCCGGTCCCCTTTATGTTAAGAAGGGGACTCAAATTGACAAGAGGTACATCGCCTTGTACACCTGTGCATCCACTCGAGCGGTTCACCTGGAAGTGGCCAAGGGCCTGTCCGCAGAAGTATTCCTCAGAACCTACAAAGATTTTCCGCTCGTCGTTCCTATCCTCAAATGTTGATCAGTGATAACGGATTAAACTTTCTGAGTTCCGCCAAGATTCTAAAATCTTGGGAGGAACATCACATTGTACGGAATACCCTGAATCAAAATAAATGCAAATGGCATTTCCACCCCAGTCTGGCCCCTTGGTTCGGAGGCTTCTCTGAGAGGATAGTGAAGATGGTCAAACTGTGTCTCCAGAAAACGTTACACAGAGCTATGATGACAGAAGACGAACTGCACATTGTACTTTGTGAGATAGAAGCGGACCTCATTGACCGTCCGCTAACATCTATTTCAGACTCGGTTGATGACTATGAACCTCTGGCGCCATTCCAGCTGATTCTCGGATATCGTCTAGATAGCATACCTGTCGCAACGCCTGATCCGGAGGAAGAATATGATCCCTCCATGTTCACAACAGAACTCCTCACGCGCCGCCAGAAAAACATTCAAAGGATTTTGCACCGGTTCCAAACTAAGTTCAGAAAAGAGTAACTGACCATTTTACGGCACAACGTTGTAGAAGCCAGAGAGATCATCGCACCCAAAGTGGGTGATATAGTTCAGATCCACGACGAGGGTCCCAGGCTACTATAGAGCCTCGGCCGGGTCATTGACCTTCAAAAAAAAGGATGGTCGCGTACGAAGCG
>SDVV010042221.1:0-10363 GCA_016164225.1 Gammarus roeselii | reverse complement strand
CGACGAAAAGTATCGGTTGTTAAATATGTTTTATTCTTAAATTATCACTTTCCTTTATTCCTGGGCTCAACCTTTTGGGGCTCTTACGTGCAGCTTCCAGCTGCTGATTGGCTGCCCTTCAGGCGGTTGTTGGCGCCACACGATTTTATTGGCTGCCCTCCAGGGTTGTTTGGCGCCACACAATTTTGGCACTGCCACCACTGGGGGAATCCCGCCATCAGAGGGAATACTGCATCTGTGGCACATTTCAGTGGAGGTTAATACAATGACTTAAATATGTATGATACCTTAATGTTACATTGTACAGTTTATAATTTAGTACTAAAGGCTGTATATCTATACATACATAATTTAACGTGGGGGAGAGCAATGCAGGACTTGGCTTGCAAACCCTTACAACTGTACTACCGGTTACAAAGATAGAAACCTTATTTTTAATTTTGCGTTTTGTTTACGACATCCCTGCACCAAAATTGTATGTTTTATAATATGGATTTACACATTTGCAGTTCCTCCAGACGTTTGGCTGTAAACATACGACCATAAAAACTTACCTTACTGCATACAATTTGATTAAAATGAAGTTTAAATAAAACGCACAATTAAAAATAAGGTCTCTATCTTTGTAACCGATAGAACATGGCTTGGACTGGTGTTCTCAGCTAGGCATGGCAGGTGACGCGGTGTAATTACATTATAGGTAAGTGAATGGTCTGGGCGGAAGTGGCGACCGGGTGTACACCAGTAACCGGTTTCGATGGATGTAGTGGGGAATTGCTAGAAAGACAATGCTAACACACGTCCTTGATTTTTTTATCAATCAAGACAGCGGCATGATGTTGTACAGAGCATTAAAACGCTCACGCCTTGACTACGGAGTTGTCGTTTGCAATTCAGCAGTCAAGACCAACCTCGAAGCCCTCTCGTTGATCGCAAATAGCGCTATGCGTATCACAACCAGCGTGTTCTGTTCCACTCCCATCGAACCCTTAAATGTGCTAGCCAATTAGTTTCTGTTTCCTTTACGGCGAGAAAAACTCTTGCTACAATACCGTTTCAAGACCAGGAGGATAATCAACGACCCCAGCCCTCCTCCACATCACCAACACTTCTGCCACAAAAACGTAACGAAGACACATATAACAAGGATCCAACCAATGAATCGCGTGTTATAAATGTTTTACGAGCGGTATTCGATTCACTGAAGAAACGTATAAAAAAAAATAATGTACAGAGCAAAGAGCTCTGTACATTATTTGTGCTTGTACAGCCCATTGTGCTATTTAGAGAAAGAAAAAAACAACCCGCAGCAGACTAAGAGTGGTTCAACCACTTCAACGTTCGTGACACGAGAGTAGCTTGCACAAAATAGAAGATCAAAGATAGTGCTGCCTCTGGCAAGTTTCTTCACCGTCTGGGTCATGAACTTTATAGCTATCCTTCTAGTTGGAAGAACGGAGAATAGATGGGGTCGACAAAGACTGGGCTGCACTAAGGAATGGAATAATATACAAGGTAATTTTTACTGAAATTATACTGAGTATGGAGAATTGAAGCTCCCTGCTATCGTTTGGACTTTCTTCTTTCTCTTGTATTCTTCGAGTCTAGTTCAGGCTGTGTATTCCACACCACAAGTCAGTAAGAGGCCAGTACTCGTAAGGCACTTTTAATTCATGTCTTTTACCCCTACCAGTGTATCACTACGTTTCACTGCGGCCAGGGGGTTTCTCGAGCAAGGCATCCACAGAAGCTTGTAACGTCACTTTTAAACCACCAGCGCTCTCTTGGCTTAGTTCAACACAGGAACATTCCTGTTGAATTCTCCCACCGTGGTTCCCTTTTGATTCCACTAACCACACCTCCTTTCCCACTGCTAACATAGGTGCAGTGGAAGGTAGTGCCCCGGCTTTGTTTGCAGATCTCTGTTCTACTTCCTACTCTGACTACCTCTCTATCTACACTGATGGCTCAGTGACGGGAGATAATGCAGCCTGTGTCGGGGTGGGTGTGGTTGTTCCTCAGAGAAATATAAAGCTCCCTTTCCGTCTCCTCTCGGGTCACACAATACTTGCTGCTGAACTCTTTGGGATCCTGCAAGCATAGATCTTTCCCTCCTCACACCAGTCTACCACTCCTGGGGTCATTTTCACGGACAGCTTATCCTCACTCATTCTCTTGTCCTCCTCGAAGCTTTCTTCATATAGCTCCCTCGCTCTTGCAATTCATAGAAACCCTACTTCTATTTCCCCTTCCTAGCATACACGTTCAATAAATTCCAGCCCATTGTGCTATTTCTGGCAATGAAGATGCAGATGCAGTGGCAAAGGAAGCATGAGCTGCCCTTGTCCTTGGCTAAGCATCGCTCAAAATTTTCATCTTCAGTCTGGTTTTGTTGGCAGGTCAGGTGGACTGCTATCAGAGGCCAGCACTCTCTAGGTATCCACAAGCCCCTTGTGCGTCCTTGGGCCTTGCAGGGGACACAGTCACGAATTTTCGAGTCCCTTGTTGCTAGTCTCAGACTATATACTGCTTCCTTAAAAAAAAACACTTCACAAAATCCGTCAGGTTGACTCACCGACTGCCCTAACTGTCATTCAGATGAAACGGTATACAATTTCTGTTGTGTCTGCCCACACTACCCAGCTGCCCGGCGCCATCTACTTGTCAGCCTGCGTGCTCAGGGGCACTTAACACCCAATCTCTCTTTAATTCTCAGTAGCCAACCAGGTGATCCTGCTGCGACTCTTCTCCTCTTCAAGGTTGTGGAGGCGTACATTGGCTCCAAGCACCGCTTCGGCCGACCGTGAGATGGCGCAATCCGCCATAGCTGGTCTTGGAGTAAATTGACTCCGGTCAAAAGGCCCCGTGAAGAAAAGAAGTTACAAGTTATATTCCTATTGAACTAATTTATATTTATTTATTATTTGCTTTCATGTTCCACCGGAGTCCCAACGCGAAGTTACGTAGGGCGGTCCTATTGAACTAAGCCTACATTACTTCAAGACTAAACAAATAATGAAAATAATTTCATTGAGATGAATATGGACAGTACATTCATCATTTGAAATTAGGTTCGACTACCAATTCCTTTGTTTTATCACTGTTATAGCACAATAACCGTGTTCAAAGATGTTAGAGAGAATATATCAACAATAACGTTGGGAGATGTACAGAAACTTCCGACCTCAGTCAGAAACTTTTCGTCTGACTACCAATCTTGCACTTAGCTTTAATGATTGGCCTTTTGAGGTTAACTTTTACAGCAACAGAAAGGTAATAAGAGGACAAGCTGCTCCGACAAGCTGCTGTACTTAAGAGAAGGGTTATCTAGAGCACATAATTGCCCTGCGTGGTGTAGTGCGTGAAGCATACACTATTCCACTCACGATATAAGGGCTTTTGATATTTCAGTCAACACTTGGTACAGTAAGTGGAAGTTCTTTTTCAGCTGATATCATCTGCTGTACTAAACCACGTTTGGTAGGCCAGTTTTTATCCTTCTCAGTTATCAGTTGGAGAGTGACGATACACTTTTATACCCTGTCAATGATCAATACGGGAATTAAAAAACTCTACATTGCAAAAGAAAGAAACACATGTAAGTAGCTACAGATTTTTTTGAATCTCCTATCATAGCACTTTCTAAAATAACTTGCGGAATACTGGTAACTCGAGAGCACTTCACTTGCTCCCCAGCACGAATGTAAGAAAGGTTGGTGCAATGGTTTGGCCGTGCGAAGTTACTGTGAGGTGTTTCCAACATTATGCAGAAATATTTCTGGTAAAGAATTTCTGATTATTCGTCATATTGGAGAATGTCACATGGCTTTGTATATCGTAGTTTTTCAATCATTATAACGTGATAATTGACTGTTGTGCCATGTGCTATGTTTTGTACATCCTTGTGCCAACAATTACTAGGTAGCTAGTGTGTTGTTGTATACTGGTAACTTACTCCATCAATATATACAATAATTCTAACGCTGAATTTTCATGTGTCTACTATTAACAGGACGTGATAACATATACACGCAAGAATGTGCAGATCGTTATAATTTGAATTGACAGCGTGAATGTAGTGTGGTTTCTGATCGCTTCAGCTCACTGTCGGCAAAATAAATTAGGCGTTGATCAGTGGCACTACATTCCTCTGTTTCCAAATCAAAAGCTTTTCGCAGAGTCAGTATCGTAACCAATTAAACATAGTTCAGTTTGAAAATGGCCTTGCATTCTGTTTTTCGCGTCTAAGCTCCATAGTTTACAACTTTCCAGGTTATGGAAGCTTTTTTTTTGGATCAAAATAAGAGCCGGTCACGGTTCTAAGCCAAACATCGCTTTGAGACCGAACATCGTCTCGTCAAAGATAAAGTTTTCAACTTGGAAAGATCGATCACCATCTATTTTGAGCAAATTCATGACGCATCACAACAAGGATACCTCTTGAGGGTATGCCAGGTTCACACGCCTTCCCGCAGTGTCCTCGTTAAACACCAAAATTTCATTTGTCTCTTCATGTAAATAATTTTTGACAAGAAAGATACCTCCACCGTTCCCCCTTTCAGTTTGTGGTTACATTAACTCCCTTGGTGCACGAAGAGGTGAGCCCCCCACTAAAACCGGGATTTTGCACGTAAATATCTAGAATCGAATCCAATTGAAAGCAAAAAATGCCAAAAAACTAATACCAGGTGTATAAAATCTTGAAAAAAAGGTTTAGTTTCAAGTTAACAATCGAGTTTAGCTTAAGAACAAGGGGGTATATAAATATATATACTTATATAATAAAATAAATGTGAAACAGGCTTCACCGTCAGTCACCCAGAACCCTGGCTAGCAGCCGAGGATCCAATGATGGGCAGGAACGAATACTATTGGAGAGGGGCTAGCAGCTGCGCCCAAAATGTAAAAAAAGCCTTTCGACAGCAAGGAACATAGATTTCTTCAAAGTCCTCTCACCGCCAGACGGACCGACCCAGGTCAGAGATACCGACACAAACAATCGCAGCGGAAAGCTAGTGACGGGTATGCACTAAATACAGAATACCCAAACAAATCAAATAAACTGACCGATATACTCGAGCTGAAGACCGAGGACTCCTCAGCGTCTTCCAGTGCAATCGACGAA
This sequence comes from Gammarus roeselii, assembly GCA_016164225.1. NCBI lineage: Eukaryota > Metazoa > Arthropoda > Malacostraca > Amphipoda > Gammaridae > Gammarus > Gammarus roeselii. The sequence continues at coordinate 5,238 of SDVV010042221.1, read as the reverse complement.
CGTCTCACCAAACTCGAAGACGGAATTGCAATTGTGAATCTCCAACTGAACAAGTTCATTAGGGGAACAGAAAGCAAAGACCCATGACCTGCGAGGTTGCTGCCACCTCTAACCTCATTGGTAACATCACCCCCCCCCCCTCTAGCCCATAACCATCAGACCGAAGCAAGCAACAAAAAATGCAAAGAGAAAACAATATTCCCGATTTGACGACAACAATTTGTTCAACAACGGCCTCAACTTCTCCGAGCAATTGAAAATCTCATTCAATGCCAAGGTCGGACCGGATATTGGTTCTTACTCTCTACGAGAAGAACTGGGCTCCATTACTGGCCGTCCAGTTCTAAACATCACCACCAGCGGCCACGAAAGCTTCACCATTAAACTACATACAAAACTTCAAAGCGACACTATACTCTCCATGACAAGAATATGCCAAAAGTCATGCAAATCACACCATATTCAACTTTATCTGAGTTCAGGCTTGATTTACATTGAAACACTCCCGAAAGAGCAAGCCGATGAATTCATCACCGGACTCGTACAATACGAAGACTGTGTGGACGGAGCAAAAATCAAAAAATTCATCACACCCAAATAACACCCCCCACGGCTCTTTTGAGGAACTTCAACTGCTCTACGCCACCAAACTACATAGATATACACTTTCTTGACACTAAATTAAAGGTTATACCCTTTGTAGACGCCTAATGCGAATCTTAAACGCCAGAAATACAGACACACGAGCAGACATTGTCACGGCAAGCAATATGCTCACACTGCTCCCATGACGACCACGACTGACGGGATGATGTCCAGTCGCACCCCTTCCGAAAAAAATACCACTGCTTGTGCTGCAAAGTAAACAGTCACCCAACGCGACAAAAAGAATGCCCCAAAATAAAAAATATAGAGAAATTTTCCAATTCCAGATAGACCTCAAGCCTCGATGCACTCCTCCCAGGTAGACTATTCCATCCAGGAAGAATGATCAGCATAATTCCCAACTCATTTGCTCATAACGCTCATAGACAGCGTTACAAGCGAATTTGCTTCCTCAACGAAACCTTTCATTATGATGAACTCACTCTCCAAGCCACTAGAAGATAAACCGGAAACCGTCCGCTGACAGGGATTGAGGTATCTGGCTCACGTCATAAAACTCAAACAAAGTAACGCTTTACAAAAATTTACCCACTTAGACAAATATAAAGTAACTGCTGAATTTCATCCGTCCTACAATTCAACCAAACGAATCATATACACTTTTTGCTATACCCCACAACTGACTGAAGTGATTTGCAGCAGGTTTAGCAAACGATTACGGAGTTACCATATTTATCTGGCAACAGGGATCAAATCACGAAACTCCCGTTCAACCGCACACCAAACCCCCTTCCCAGGACCTGACGCACCGGAATTCTTAGTAATTCCGGATGAACAAGGAAAGACAAAATACTTATCCTGCTGCGACATAGCCTGCAATGTACAAAAAATGTCTTGAATAAGGCCACCTCATCAAATGCTGCATGTCGTAAATACCTGAACGTTGAAAAAGCACGCCGGGGAGCACCACAGCAAGGAATGCTACCCTCTACACCAACGTGCTACCGCAGCTCATGACTTCACGAGGCAGGCGACCGCGGGGATCAGGAATATCCTAATTCTCTAACGTACAAACCAAACAGCCATATTGGTTTAGTAGGACCTTATCAGTGTTATCAGTTTCTAGCTCACCACTATCGTTCTCAAGCACAGATCTTGATTTTTTTGCTCGAAATATAACGAAAAAAGTTTTAGATTAGTTTTGGCGTTCGCCGCAATTTCATTTTCAAAATCTTTCTTTTTACGTTTCAAGAACTTCTGTAGAACTTCTTTGTCAACTATAAATTCATATTTTGCATCGTCATGTGCGTGTTTCTGTTTTGTCGAGGGCTTTGCTTTGTTGCGACTGATAGGGCTGCAGTTCTGTTTTCTAGTAATAAGGCTGATTAACTGCTGGTCGCCTGTTTTTGGGAGGGATATGCTCAAGTTCAATTTTTTAAATATCGTCTGAAAATTGTTTTACGATTAATTGACGTCACGTCCAAGAGTTATATTCACTGTCGCCGTCGACTCTCTTAGACCATCAAATGTGGCTAATCTGAAGGTATGGACTTCATCGTAGTTAATTGATGTTATCAACTCGATCTCTATCTTGAAAGAGATACAATTTTTATCAATCAAACGTTAACCAGTTAACCCAATCAATGTCACGGGTATTGAGGTCTTTTGAGGTGGATGGATGATTTTTCATTTTATAGATCATTAACACTTTATTTTAGTATTTTAGTATTTCTTCTTTCTTGGGCTTTATTATTTTTCTCTGCCTTTTTTCATAGTGATACATTTTGCATTTGTGATTATTATATATATCGAGGATGGTTGAGACAAAGTGACCCAACGAAGGAGGGGGGGGTACTCGTGGGACCCGCGGAACTCTGGGGACTCGGGGTTTCGGGAACCCGGGAGACTTGGAAGACCAAGAGGATTTGAGGGGAACCCACTTGGACCCTTCTGGGGCCCTTTGAAACACCCTTGAGACCCTTTGGGACCCTCTTGAGACCCTTTGGGACCCTTTTGAGAAACTGTGGGACTCTCTTGAAAAACTGTGGGACTCTCTTGAGGCCCCACTGAGTCCTGGAACCTCTGCTGCCCCCTCCCAACGCTGTAAAGCCCTTACACAGAGGATTGTATGAATGTGGAGTGCTTGAGTAGAGAAATTTGTTAGAACAGTCCACAGCATTGCTGACGCAGAGAGGGAGAGCCGCGTCGAGGCTGGTTGAAGTGAGCCGAGATCAGTCGACACATCTTGAGGCGAGTCGAGTTGGTCGCGACGAGCCCAGACTGGCCGCAATGATTCGAGATAAGCCGAGATGATTTGATTTGGGCCTCATTTCCACCAGAGCCTCAACGCGAGTCATAATAGGCTCCCCCGTAGGGCGCGACCGTCGTTGATTCAGGTAAGTCCGCACGGCCTCGCGTGCGAAAATATTAGTTTTGTCAAGATGAAGTCAGTACATATTTCAATTGTGGCATATTCGCGTACTAGCGCGTACGAGAGAGTAAAGAGTTAATGCGTATCTTCGTAATATGTGTTGTTATTTCTGTGCGTAATGGGGTGGAGGGACCACCTCATTTGCACAGGTGTTTTAGGTTTAGATAGCTTCGTATAGTCCGGTGTGTTTTCCGAAAGCGATAAGCTTTTAACGGTAGGTTGGGTCCGTGAGTAGGCTTTGTAGGTTGCACGGGGGATCTAGGAACGCTCGTAGGGCTACCGCGAGTGCGTTGCAATCCATCAGTAAGTGTTTCACGCTGATAGCCACTTGGTGGCAACAGGGGCATCCATCAGGTGGATGTGAGTTATTCACGTGTGTCCCGTGCACAAGCAGTTGATGAACACTTGGTCTTTTCTGTTGGTGAACTTTGTTTCTCATTCTCCGACTGAGGGTTTGACTGAAAGCATTTTTTGTCCACTCTGCTGCAACATTTCATCCCATCGGGATGTTATATGGGAGTTGATGATAGGGAACCAGTCCCGGTAATGTATTGCAAATAATTGTTCTTGGTGAGTAGATGCCAGTTTAGCAAGCGAGTCCGCAAGTTCGTTTCCTCTTATTCTCGCGGGCCCGGAGATCCAGCAGAATTCCACTGCCTGACCCGTCTCTGTCATCGCAAAGAGATCGTGCTGCATCTTACGTGGAACAGGATGTTCATAGTGCAGTGTTTTAAGCTGGGTGAGGACACTCAGACTGTCTGAGAATACGACGTATTTGGGGAAGCGATTTGTTTTTGCGATAGAGACGGCTAGTTCGAGTGCGCGAAGCTCCGAAGAGAACACGGAGGCCTCCTGTGGGAGGGTGGCTGAGAGTGGGGTGTCCAGCACACAGCGACGGCTCCCACTTTGTCCGCAGTTTTGGAGCAGTCAGTGTATATGTGGCGGTGCTATGAATATTCTTCCTCGAGTAGTCTTAGAAATTCCTGCCGGTATGCGTTGGTTGGAGTAGTTGCTTTTGGGTAGATTTGCAGGTCTAGGTTGACCGGTGGTGGGTTGATCATCCATGTTGGTGTGTTAATTTGAAGGATTCGGTAGTAAAATAAAGGCTTAATAGCTTTTCGATTGATGTTAAGCGAGGTCAGCAGGTTGTCCACACGTAGGGAAAACGGTGGGCATATATTCTTTTTAGCCGCAAATAGGTGCTTATCAGATATGTTAGTGATGTGGCTGATTGCTGGGTTGTTGATAAGACTTCTAGTCTTAAAATAGTATTGTAGTGCAAGTTTGTCTCGCCGGAGCGGAAGTGGAAGTTCGTTAGCGAGCACGTTAAGTGATTCGATTGGAGTGGAGCGGAACGCGCCGGTTGTGATACGCAAAGCATTGTTTGCGATTGTCGAGAGAGAGTCGATAGTAGTTTTGGCTGCTGAACCGTAGACAACGGCTCCGTAGTCCATGCGCGATCGTATTATTGCTCTGAACAACGTCATTCCGGTGTCCATGTCGGCACCGAACTTCAGGGATGTTACCGATTGGATAAGTCCCGTCGAACTTTTGTATCGAGTCGCCAGGGTTGCAATGTGGGGTCGCGACGTGAGTTTAGGATCCCACACAAGACCCAGGAATTTAGGGCTGGTTCCAGGTGTAAACCAAGCACAAGGGTTAAGTGCATGCTTTTAGTTTTAGAGGGCGAGAATCGGATTCCGTTTAGGGAAGCCTAGTTACCGACTAGGTTTAGGCACTTCTGGAGTTTATGTTGAATTGTTATGAGGCTGGGGTCGTCCACGTATAGCGATGAGAGCAGTATTCGGTCTCTGGGAAGAATGTCGGCTAACTAATCGATTTTGAGGATAAAAAGAGTGACACTGAGGACGCTTCCCTGGGGAACGCCCATTTCTTGCGGATATGACGGAGACTGAGTGTCGCCAACCTTGACCCTGAAGGTGCGATTTTGTAGAAATTGGTGGATGAAAAGGGGTAAGCCGACCATTCAAACTTTTTCGGTGGAGATCCTTCATGATCCCGTATTTCCACGAAGTGTCGTATGCTTTTTCAACGTCGAAAAATATGGAAACCACATGTTTTCTTCGGACGAAGGCCTGTCTAATGTCTGATTCTAGTCGTACGAGGTGGTCCGTTGTGGAGTGGCGCTTACGGCCACCGCACTGGATGTTGTTAAGGCCTGCATGCATTTCAAAGTAGTC
>SDVV010042220.1:0-10363 GCA_016164225.1 Gammarus roeselii | reverse complement strand
GTCCGTAAGCACTCACAAATGCCCATCTTTCTACGCCTAACTTAACTTTCACCCACATCAATCTTGGGGACACCTCCTTCCATTCGGTAACGCTACTAGCCAACCGATCACTCAATATCAAGACCACACCCTCTCGTGCCCTACCTTCCTCCACACCAGACTTTCTTCCACTTACAGCACCAAACTCGCATTCGCCCTTACCTTTCAACTTTGTCTCACTCAGCGCCAACACATCTAACTTCCTCCTCAAAAACATCTCACCAATCTCCCTCCTCTTTACATCACTCGTACTACAGCCACGCACATTCAGCGACCCTAACAATAGGGTTTGGAGAGGCGTGTGCCTCTCTTCCTCCCGCTCGTCTTGCCGTCTTCGAGGAAAGGTTTTTACAGAGAACGGGATTCCTAGCCCCTTCGCTCCGCCCCGTTTTGTCGTCTCCGACATGCTGGGGATTGCGGTAGCCGATTATACTCCTGGCTACGTGATTATACTCCTGGCTACTGTGTGGGCAGGTGCAAACGGAGGGGCTGCAAGTGGTGGAGCAACTTGATGTCTCGGATAGAACAATTGGATAATTTCAGGTTCTAATGCATTTGCACCACGGGGATGCAGGGAAAGCTCATTGCTTGGACGACGTTGCGACTGAGTGTCTGAAGAGGGATGACGCAACGGTAGTCGAATGGCTGGTGAGGCTACTAAGTCTGTGTTTTTGTCTCTGACATGGTGCCGATTGAGTGGCACAATACTCACATCATTCCCGCCACCTACAACACATTGATAGCTCAGCAGAAGTGGCATTCATTTTGATCTCATTTGCTCTTATACAGCAGAAAACACAAACACTGCGCCACTCAATCGGTACCACGCCGGGCAGATTTATTAGCCTCACCAAACAATTTGACTATCGTTACTTCACCGCTCTTCATGGACTCAGACGCCACGCTATGCAAACCAGCGGCTTTTGCAGCAATCATCACCTTTACCGTCTCCTGCCCCATTTCTTTAGCAATGCCCGCAATAATCCTTGCTCTGGCGAGAGTTGGAGATGCAGTGGTGGAAAATGTGATAAGAGGTATGACGTTCCTTGTAGATATATCTGTGAAAAAAATCTGATAGGTCTGTGCATGAAAAGGAGCTGGTCGTCGGAAACAGCCTGTTCAAGAAGCGAGATATCCATAAGTACAAATGGGTAAGGATGACCCATGGTGCAGTGGTGATAAGAGCGCTGATGGATTTTGTGCTGATTTCGAGAAGCGTGATGGGGCGGGTGTTGAGAGGGAAGAATAGAGGAGTGTCTGACCCTTTGCTGGTGGAAGGAAGATTAAGAGTTGAGCATAGGTGGAAGGGGAACCAAAGATTGGGAGGAGAAAGGAGGAAGAGTGGTAGTAAAGATGAGTGAGCTGAATGTGGAATGCAGAGCTGAAGAGTTCCAGTGGGTGCTGAAGGAGGAATATGACAACATGAGAGAGCAGGACCTGCAAGATGTGCACGAAGAATGGGAGACGATGAGAGATATCTTGATGAGATGTCAGAAAAATGTATGGTGTGCCCTGTGTGGGCAGGTGCAAACGGAGGGGCTGCGAGTGGTGGAACGAGGAGGTCAAACTGGCGGTGGCTGAGAAAAGGAAAGCTTTAGAGGAGTGGTTGCAAGCGTGATCGGTGATGGCTTATGACAACTAAAAGGAAGCAAGGAAAGAGGTAAAGCGAGTGGTGAGGATAGCCAAAAGGGACACTGATGTGGCGTAGGGCAGACGGTTGTACCAGAATTTTTAAGAGGACTAAAAGATTGTCTGGAAAGAGGTTGTGAGGGTGAGAAAGCAAGAAACCGAAAAAGAGGTGACGGTGAAACATGGAAACAAACAGTTGTTGACGGAAAGTGGTGTTGTACGAAAAGGTGGACCGAGTATTTTGATGAGTTTTGAAGGTCGAGAAAGACAAAGAGGCTGTCATTGTTGCTTTGGGTGGTGGTGCACGGATGCCGGTTTTTGAAGAGAGAATTGTTGCAGACATTACTAGGGAAGAGGTGCAGGATGCGATAGAGGTGATGACAGCAGGAAAAGTTTTCGGCTTGGATGGTTTTGCGACCGATTGCCTGAAGAAGGTGGAGTAACGATTGTCAAATAGCTGGTGAGCTGCTGAATCTGGGTTTTGTGTAGTTGTCTCAACTGTGCTTTATGGAGCGGAGACTTGGGGGGTGAGAGCCGAGAAGAGAAAAACGTTGAATGTTTTCGAAAAGAAGTCGTGTGAAAGGATGATAATTCATTTTATTGATAAATAACACTTTATTTTAGTATTTTATTATTTTCTTTCTTGGGCTCGCTTATTTTTCTCTGCCTTTTATCATAGTGATAAATTTTGCATTTGTTATTATTGAATATATCGAGGTTGGTTGAGACGAGGTGACCCAGGGAAAAGGAGTACTCGTGTGACCCACGAGACACGGGTTTTCGGGAACCCGGGGGACTTGGAACACCAGGAAGATTTGGAGGGACCCACTTGGACCATTCTGGGACCCTTGGGGACACCCTTGAGACCCTCTTGAGAAACTGGGACCCTTTTGAGGCCCCTCTGAGTCCTGATACCTCTGCTCTCTCTGCCCAACGCTGTAAAACCCATACACAGGAATGTATAAATGTGGAGTGCTTGAGTAGAGAAAGTTATTACAGTCCACCGAATTGCTTGCGCAGAGGGGGAGAGCCACGTCGAGGCTGGTCGAGATCAGTCGAAACATTTTGAGGCGAGTCGAATTGATCGCGATGAGCCGAAATGATTTGAGACAAGCCGAGATGAGCTGACACGAGGGGACCCGGGCAGCTCAGGGGATTTCGTGATTTGTCGGGCTCTTTTGAAACCCAAGGGACTTCTGCCCCCCACTCAATCTCCTTCAACAGTGAGTGCGAAATCCATCACCCGAGCAGTTTTTCTGCCCGTGACGAACCTGCCCTTATTTTCTTCAGGATCCACAATTTTGTCATGTATAATATATAATGCTAGTGAATTTGTGCGGGCGTTTCTGTTGGTGATTTTGTCACGAGGTGTTTTTCTTCAGTCTGTGCTCGCTCGCGCTTGCACGGACCATATGTAGTTTTTGGGGTTGATCTGGACTGCGCAGCTATAAATCCTGTGACACGTTGTGATTGGAGTTGATCTAATCCGTAAAGCCATTGACCTTGTACAAGTTTCGACGATACTATCTGTGCGCACTGGCGCGCGTGCATAATGCGCTTGGAGTTCTGAGTGGTTGGAGGCTGGGATTCGTTTCGTCTGAGTCTTTATCTTTCCTGAATAACTAAGCTGTACCTTTACTTAACTAGACCGCGTAGCTGTAAACATCGTATTGCGTTGCTGTCGGAGCTGACTTTGTCCGTGTAGCCGTGAACCTTGTACCAGTCCTAACGATGATACCTGATACCTGTTCCCTTGAAGTTCTAAATGATTAGAGGCGAGGACTCTTTCCGTCTGAATCTTACCTGAATATTGAGGTGTACCGTGGTCGACCTGGACAGCGTGGCGGTCTAGGTCGTGTTGCGTTGCTGTCGGAGCTGACTTTGTCCGTGTAGCCGTGTGCCTTGCACTAGTCTCGACAATGCTAACTGTACACACTAACGTGCGTATATATTACTCTTGAAGTTCTGAAAGATTGACAGTGGAGGTCTGTTCCGTCCAAGCGTTTCATCTTAAGCGCACCAGCCTGCGTCTGACATTGCTAAATTTTTCTGACATTAAAATCGTTGTCTTTTTTTCTCGCACACTGAGGCGTGCGAGCCTACTGGAATCCGTGATCATCGAGCCCTACGGGGGAGCCTATTATGACTCACGTTGAGGCTCTGGTGGAAATGAGGCCCAAATCAATCAATCAATCTGAGATTGTTCGGGCACATGGTGAGGATGGATGACGGGAGATTGGTAAAAAGGATGATGAAGGCGAAAGCGAGTATCCGTAGGCGTATAGGTTGTCCGAAGTTTGGGTGGATAGATGGTGTAAACCAGGCGTTAGGAAGGAGAGAGACTTGAGTGTGGAGGTAACAAAAGAGCGTGCTATGAATAGGCGTGAGTGGCATCGCGTTGGAGGGATGGTCGTGGGTAGCAGGTAGCAGGTCTGGCTACCACACAACCTCAGTCGCCTTGGTTAGCAGTACAGGTCTGGATACCACATCACCTCAGTCTCCTTGGTAAACAGGGCATGGCGGGAAGTAGGATTCCGTCAAATTGTCATCATAGAAACAGTCTTTTATGCTAAAGATGACTCCTCGTTGGGACCAGAACCCAGTGGCACCTACAACTTAAACCTTCCTCGCTCTAGGCTGTTCGGATCCGCTATGAAATCGGAACACAGTGGTGCCCACCACCAAATCCTTCCTTACCCTTGGCTGAACGGAAGAGACTCGAGAACAGCATCCCCTACCCCCCTATGGTACTTGGGAGCGTAGACCTAGAGAATAGTATACGCAACTAGGCTGAAAACGCCACTCACGATCATATCGTTCATGAGGCCAACGCCCTCAATAACGATATGTTGAAGCCAGTGATAACTTTGAAACATTGTTCAGAAGAAACCTTTACGCTAAACCTAATGGACATCTATTTTAAACCTACTCGATATCTACGTTAAACCTACTCGGTATCTACTTTAAACCTACTCGGTATCTACGTTAAACCTACTCGGTATCTACTTTAAATCTACTCGGTATCTACTTTAAACCTTTTCGGTATCTACGGTAAACCTACTCGGTATCTACGTTAAACCTACTCGGTATCTACGTTAAGCCTACTCGGTATCTACGTCATACCTACTCTGTATCTACGTTAAACCTACTCGGTATCTACGTTAAACCTACTCGGTATCTACGTTAAACCTACTCGGTATCTACGGAAAACCTACTCGGTATCTACGGTAAACCTACTCGGTATCTACGTTAAACCTACTCGGTATCTACTTTAAACCTACTCGGTATCTACTTTAAACCTTCTCAGTATCTACTTTAAACCTACTCGGTATCAACTTTAAACCTACTCGGTATCTACCAAAAACCTACTCGGTATCTACCAAAAACCTACTCTTTATCTATGTTAATCTACTCTGTATCTATGTTAAACCTACTCGGTATCTACTTTAAACCTACTGTCACCTGGCATGATCTGAGTATGTCACCTGGCATGACCTGTGGATAACCCGACGGGCTTTCTTAGTTCCCCCCTGCAACCGTCAAAGCCTACTCACTGACCGAACGTACCGAAAAGAGCTTATCGCTGTCGGAAAGCACTCAGGACTATACAAAGCTGTCTAAATCCCAAACACCTGCGCAAGTGAGGTGGTCTCTCCGCCTCACTATGCTCAGAGATAACAATACATTTACGTAGATACGCGTTAACTCTTTCCGTTCTTGTACGCGCTAGAATGCGACACAATCAAAATATATATTTGATTTCACCCAAACAAGACTAATCTTTCCGCACGCGAGGCCGTGCGAACTCACCTGAATCAATGATGGTCGCGTCCTACGGGGGAGCCTATCATGCCTCATCTCTGGTGGAAATGAGGCTCAAATCAATCAATCAATCATGCCTCACGTTGAGGCTCTGGTGGAAACGAGGCCCAAATCAAATCAAAACGGTCGAAAGTTTGGTCATCAAAGCGATGGCTGTCTATCGAAAGAAGGTACACGCACATGTTTCCTCTGCGGTGAGGGCGCACATGTTTCCTCTGCGGTGAGTGCGCACATGTTTTCTCTGCGGTGAAGGCGCACATGACCTCAATTGTGACCGACCTCTTAATGCACCAAGTGCTCAGGAATTCACCCTGCATCATCACGCAATTCTATAACTGACTTTAAAATGAAATACTTTAGATTCAAATAAGTGAGCGCTTCTGCTACCCTGAGGCCAAGAAGCAAGTGACTGATAAATTTATCCGCCAGCTTTCTAGCTATGCAGCAGTGACGGAAGGGATACTCTCTGCCATGGCTCCTTCCAATCCACCACGCGACGTTCTCTACTTTCGGGCCAGTACCAAAAGAACATTGACTCCAACGCACTAGAAAGCTTTGGCACTCTAATCGCCTTCTCTCGAATTGACCTCGACGATTGTCATCCGCACAACCAGGCACCTCGAGAATCCAACCAGAGCTGCTTTCCTCTAATTCTTCCTCACCCCATACCTGACTTACGAAACGACACGCAATGGGAGTCAAAGTTCTGGAAGTGGACAAATACCTACCATCGCTGAATACAGCTCAACATGAAGAAATACCACCACCGCAGCTCACCTCTCACCAGCCCCGCATGATGAAAGTTTGTTATCTCCTTTTGTTATCCTTTTCGTCAAAGCGCTTATAGAAGCTCCGAAGAAGGTGGTAATCATTACATTGGGCACCTCGCCTCTCAGCACCATATTGGTGAATTCTGTCAGCCGCGACAGGAGGCGGGCACCCGCTTCTCCCGCCTCTCGTCCCAGCAAAGCCTGGAGATGACCGGGACGCAGCTCATCCAGGCCTCCCGCTGAGCCGGGTGGAAATGAAGATATAGCCCTCCTGACATCGTCCTCATTGGCAACTGTGGGGCCCGCATAGTCATCATCCGGGGGAGTAGGCAAAAATAAGTTCTGCGGCGCCGGTGGGTGTTGAAATTGCAGGGAGTTTGTCGTAGCCTCATTCATTGGTGCCAAACCCAACGAAGCTGCAAGGTCTTGCACCGCACCTCCTACGTCCCCGTCAGCAAAATTGGCAGACACTTTCTTCTTTAGGTGCAAATTTCTGTCAACTTCGCTTCTGTTCCTATTAGTCCACTCTGGTCTACGCGGGAGCTCAGGCAAAGTATCAGTCTCCATGAATTCCGTGACCTGTCGCCTTACCCTGGTAGCTCGAAATCGACCTTTCGAATCAACTTGATCTCCACTGGGACGCTGGAGACACCAATAAGAAAAGCTCAAAAGCTTAACCCATTCTTGAGGGCTCTGCTGCTCTAGGGTCTCTCTTAACAATTTTTCCAGAGCATCTGCAACTGGTATAATTGCCCCCTTTAGAATTTTTACCAGGACTTTCATCCTACAACGACGTCCTTAAATGTAATTGCCAATATCCAGCAATACAGGGTCCCGCTGCCTATCCGCCCTCACTGGCTGGCCTCGACAAGCATCGCAATGCCAGATTGGAAGACTCGGCTTGAACCCTCGTTAGACGCACGCACGTGAGGTGGAAACAGCGCTTGCACTGGTCACATCGAATACAACGTTTCCTACCATTCACCAATCTACAAGTACTTCAGCGGATATCTTGCTCCATTTCGTACTTATAATCAGTTCTGTAATCGCAACGATAATCCGGTCTGCACTCGCAACAATTACAATTAAAACATTGATTGCACCTACGAAAGATCTTATCCGGTACAGACATCACCAACTTCATAGGCATAAATTTATGAAATGAAGGTCGTAGAGTATAAAACGAATTTCAGCAAATGAGAGCTTTCTTGCACTCGGTAGCCGCTCTTACGTAACAGTGGATGCTATGAGACCAAAGTCCAAATAACTTCAAAGGAAATGCCTGAACGGGGAGGTAGGGAACGCTCAGAGACTAGACCGATCACGACTAAACCGGAAGCTTCTTGCAAATAGAATATATTATCTCACAGAGTGCATAGAAAAACTAAACCAGGCCCTTGGCATGCGTGTCCTTGGCACTAACACTCAAAGCGGACCACCGCGCCATACGTGGGAGCCTATGATGACTCACGTTGAGGCTTTGGTGGAAATAAGGCTCAAATCAAAAATCTCAGTGGACCACAACTCTGACTCAGCGATGACCTCAATACACACTGCAGGCAGGCACTGGCAGCCCCACCTTGGCCTCAGAAGCGCTTAAGCTAAATACTGTTAATATCTCTGCATTGGCAATTGCTAGCAATATGATCCCGGGAGTGCTCCCTCCCTCTGTGAAAGGCTCCCTATACGATGACAACTTCGAGATTCACGCTTCGGTGCCAGCTGTGTCCCGACTCCAACGGCCACTTCACAGTGCCATTGCTCAGGTGGTTGTTTGGGCAGAATCTTTGACTTTTGCAATGTTTTCAAGTCTTACGTATGCACTCCACATCATTCAGTCCCGCACCTACACTGAACCAGACCTCTGGCATCATGAACAAATGATCTCATTGGTACCTCCAGTCCACTTTTTAGGACAAATATTCACCCCAAAACTAGCTTGGCAATACAACGTGCAGCAGTTCAATTTTTCATTCTCCGAATTTATCACTCGCTGGATCATATCGCACTTCATCAGGCTAGCCTAAATTCTTCCGCGGGACGGAAGCCTACTTTCATCACTTTACGTGGACGAACTTCAAATAGGCTACAGAATGTCTAAACCTATTCGGGAACTGGGCTTCCCCAAATGGATTTCGATTTTCGCTCTCTAATACTAAAGGCTTACCCCTTTACGCTTGTTCCCGGGTTACACCTGTGACCAGCCCTAACGCTGCAAAACACCCCTCTAGTATATGAAGATACGGCGACCCCACATTGCAGCCCTGGAGACTCACTGCAGAAGGTCAACGGGACTAATCCTCTCTGTAACATCCCTGAAATTTTGTTTCGACATGGACACCTTAAAATTGACCAGCTAGCCGATTTCTTCCGCGTGAAGGATGACTGCTTTCATCACTCTATGTGGGCGATCTTCAAATATGCTACAGGCACCCTAGCCTTTAAACAATTCAACATGATTTCTGGAAATGTCAACCTAGTCGGGAAATGGGCTTTCTTCGAAACTAATTCCGATTCTCGACCTCTGAAACTAAAGGCATGCATTTCACCCTCGTGCTCGGCGCTCACCTGAAACCACCCTTAACGTTGCACAACGCACCTCTAGTATGAATATAATCGACAAAGTTCCTGGGTCTTGTGTGGGATCCTTAACTCACCCAGGAGACTCGCTGCATAAAGTTAACCTCTCTGAGTATCGGCATCGATAGGGACACCGGCATCACGCTGTTCAGAGCAATAATACGCTCACGCATTGACTATGAAGCCTTGTTTACGGTTCAGCAGCCAAAACCATTCTTGAACCCCTCTCGATCATCGCAAGCAACGCCATGCTTATCACAACCGGCGCGTGCCGCTCCACTCCCATCGAATCCCTTAACGTGCTCGCTAACGAGCTTCCACTTACGCTCCGGCGAGACAAACTTTTGCTACAATACTATTTTAACACTAGAAGCCTAGTCAACAACCAAGCACTCAACCACATCACCAACAATTCCGATGAACGCCTCTTCGCGACTAAGAAGCATACTTGCCCACCGTTCTCCCTACTCGTGGGAAACCTACTGACCTCGCCAAACATTAACCGTGATGCTATGAGGCCTATATTCTCCTACCGAATTCTCCCAAATAACACACCAACGTTGATGATCAACCTAGAGCTGCAAGTAAACCCTAAAGCAACTACTCCAATCACCTCGTACCGGCTGGAATTTCTAAAACTACTCGAGGAACAATATACAGAGAAATGCCATATATACACTGACGGCTTCAAAAACGCAGACGGAGTGAGAGCCGCCGCTGCGTGCGGGGATATACCACGCCCGGCTGCCCTCCAACTAGAGGTTTTTGTGTTCTCAGCAGAGCTTCACGCTCTCGCACTAGCAATGTCTATTGCAAAAACAGATCGTCTCCCCGAATACGTTGTATTCTCAGACAGTCTGAGTGCCCTCACTCGGCTCAAACCTTTGCACTACGAACACCCTGCTCTACGTTGATCCATTGTAAGCGGGGAACCTCGGCCCACCTCCTTTCCTTTTCCTTCCTTTATTTCTGTTTCACGATGAAAAATTTTATCTGCTGAATAACACTGTGTATAATCCTATTTTTCTCAGTCGTTGCTCGCTGACGCGTGCACGGACCTCATGTAAGTTACGGAACTGATCTGATCCGCGTAGCTGGAAGCTTTGTATTTGCTGGAATTGTAATGATGGTGCAATGTTGGAGAGAGCACTGATGGATTTGTGTGCTGATATCGAGGAGAGTGGCGGGGAGGCTGTTGGATGTGCGGGTGTTGAGAGGGGAGGGTGGTGTGTCTGACCATCTGCTGGTGGAAGGCAGATTAAGAGTGGAGCAGAAGTGGAAGGGCAACAAACGAGTGGGAGGAGGGAGAGAGGTAGTGAAAGTGAGTGGATTGAATGTGAAAAGTAGAACTGAGGAGTTCCAGCAGGCGTTGAAGTAAGATATGACAACGTGAGAGGACAGGATCTGAGAGATGTGGAGGAAGAATGGGAGACGTTAAGGGATGCGTTGCTGAGATGTGCGAAGAAGGTGTGTGGTGTGCGCCGTGTGGGCGAGTGCAGGAGGAAAGGCTGCGAGTGGTGGAA
>SDVV010042219.1:0-10363 GCA_016164225.1 Gammarus roeselii | reverse complement strand
ATATATGTATTAGCTTTGCCTATTTAATTTTTAAAGCCGTTGAATCCAGTTGAATGATCTACTGCACATTATGAGAGCCGATTCAAGTATAATGTTTCAGAAAACTAGGGCTATGGATCGTAAATTTGTAATATTAATCGGTGTAGCAATTTTGATCATTACTTGTCGGTAGTGCTGAGCAAAGCATTGTGACTAAATGCATTTCCAGAGTATTTTGTCCTAATCAACCTCCAATAAATCGGTCAAAGTTCTGGAAACTGTAATTGGATACTTCTGTTAGCCCAGATCTTTTTTTAACCACATTTTTGAGTGTGTAGCCTGCAATAAAACGCATCTGTCGGCTAGTATAAAAATGCGGGTAATATATGGACAGAAAATAGATGAAATTTGACAGTTTACGACCACAAAAAACAACCAACATGACATGAAAAATTAAATGCTATTAAGACAAAATGAACGCAGTGCGACAACGAAATTACCCTTGCACGCATGGCACTGTAGACGACAGGAATAGAGCATTTTTGGGTTTTGTTATCAACACCCCTGCAGGAAGCTTGTACGGTTTTGTTATCATCTAGACCTAGAGGGAACCGCCTTATGGATATGCATCATAAAACCATACAACCTCCATGCACAGATATCGGAAGCAAAACGTAAAAAATACATATTCCTGGTGTCTATAGTGCATAAAGCACAGCATGCAGAAGCAATGGAGGATTTCACTGCTTGTTAGGTAGGACAAAATCACTCAGGGTCATACGTCTGAGTGACTTATGACTGCAACTGTTGCAGCATGGTGCTTGCATGTGACGGCGCGCTTGCACACAATGAATGTTCGTGTTTAGAAATGTAATGATGATGTTGTCGTCTATGCTTCCCTTGTGTATCTTACTAACTTTGACATGACGGAGGAGGATGAAGAATCAAATATCAGTCAATTGATCTATAATAAGAGTATAAATCCGTGCTACCAATGATCCAGGCTCTTTAACCGAGACAACAAAAGGATGATAGTAACTGTGATGTCTGTAAGATCTACCAGGGCAGGATGGTGAACAGTGAGGTAAACACGGTACCATGAAGCTGATCACAGTAACTGTGATGTCTGTATGATCTACCAGGGCAGGATGGTGAACGGTGAGGTAAACACGGTACCATGAAGCTGATCACAGTAACTGTGATGTCTGTATGACCTACCAGGGCAGGATGGTGAACAGTGGGGCAAACACGGTACCATGAAGCTGATCACAACAACTGTGATGTCTGTCTGATCTACCAGGGCAGGTTGGTGAACAGTGGGGTAAACCCGGTACCATGAAGCTGATCACAGTAACTGTGATATTTGTATCATCTACCAGGGCAGGATGGTGAACTGTGGAGTAAACACGGTACCATGAAGCTGATCACAGTAACTGTGATGTCTGTATGATCTACCAGGGCAGGATGGTGCACAGTGCGGTAAACACGGTACCATGAAGCTGATCACAGTAACTGTGATGTCTGTATGATCTACCAGGGCAGGATGGTGAACAGCGGGGTAAACACGGTACCATGAAGCTGATCACAGTAACTGTGATGTCTGTATTATTTACCAGGGCAGGATGGTGAACAGCGAGGCAAACACGGTACTATGAAGCTGATCACAGTAACTGTGATGTCTGTATCATCTACTAGGGCAGGATGGTGAACAGCGGGGTAAACACGGTACCATGAAGCTGATCACAGTAACTGTGATGTCTGTATGATCTATCAGAGCAGGATGGTGAACAGTGGGGTAAACACGGTACCATGAAGCTGATCACAGTAATTGTGATGCATGTATAAACTAACAGGACAGGATGGTGAACAGTGGGGTAAACACGGTACCATGAAGCTGATCACAGTAAATGTATTGTATGCATGAACTACCAAGGCCAAATGGTGAACAGTTGGGTAAATACGGTACCATGAAGCTGATGACAGAAACTGTGATATATGTATGAACTGCCAGGGCAGGATGGTGAACAGTGGGGTAAACACGGTACCATGAAGCTGATGACAGAAACTGTGATATATGTCTGGTCTACCAGGACAGGATGGTGAACAGTTGGGCAAACACGGTACCATGAAGCTGATGACAGAAACTGTGATATATGTTTGAACGGCTAGGGCAGGATGGTGAACAGGGGGGTAAACACGGTACCATGAGGCTCAACTTTAGTTGGGATCGTTTTGTGGATAGCTAAGTGGTTAGAGAGCTTGTTCGAGACTAAATTACAATTATCAATTTGTATCCAGCAAGTTTTAAAAACCAATCGCAAAATAATTCATTATAAACATTCTCCGTTTCTCGAAAAATATTAAATACAGACTTTCGTATGTAAATTTCAAAATTTCAGTTTGACAATTCGGCAATAAATATACCACTAACAAGAAACAATCATCAGAAAAGTGTGATTATCATATTTTTAACGCATAAAAGCATCTCAATGTCAGACAATCATAAATATGTTAGATCCATCAGTCACCTCTAAATACCTCGTGCCCAAATGAGCACAATATGTCAGAAGTGAAGAAGTAGGAAAAGAGCGTAACTAGGCTAACTAAAGAGCCTCGATTCGTTCACTTCAGGCACCTGTTCATTTAAGACGGCCATTTATTACCACGCTCGAGTGTTTTTGCTGTTAAGGGTGTGTTCAAAAAGATGCTCGCTTGCGTGTATCCATGCATCATGTAAGACTGTAGACGGCTCAAGGTCGTATGTAAAGTGATGCTTGAGACAGTCACATTCAATTCATAATACCGTGTGAGAAAAATGTTTAAATAATTGAAAGAGGACAAATATTCAAATACAAGAGATATTTCTTCGTTGAAATTGGAAAGAGAGAATCGGATTTTACTTTTGGTATCGCAATAGCCGACACTTTGCAAACACTGAACGAATATTAGACATTGGGGAGGCCTTCAATTCCAAGCGGGATTATTATTATCAGTTGAAAATTCTATCTTTAAAATTAGGTTCCGATTTCAAGTAATAATAACAAATCATGTGTGTGATTAATTGATTACCTGCGTGCGACTAGGGCTGGGCAGCACCTCTGTGTCTCTTATGTGGTGTAAAATAAACGATGTTCAAAGGGAGTAGATTGCGTAGTAATAGTGGCCAGACAACCCCGCTAAACAAAACTAATAATGTTAGGGCTAGAGTCAGCCAACCTCCGGGAGAAGGCAGGTGACAGATATATTTTTATCTTAGGTGAATAACAGACATCATGTGAAACTTTCATACGGGCGTGTAAATGAATTTCAGTCTTTAGAAGCATCGTCGAAATTTCCAGAGTGGAAAGTGAAATTGAAATCAGCATTATTTTTTGCAGTTACTTGGGATCTTATCTGTTCGCGAATGAACATTTTCCCGTTCGCTCATACAAAGGCATACTATCGCTTGGAAGAGCTTGTGGTCTTCAGACACCGAAGATTCAATTTGTTTTTGATAAAATATTTGTTAACTATTTTATGAATTTCAATTGAAATCTGTAGGCATCCTTCAAGCAATTTTGATATGTCCTTCATAGACTCTCAATCACGATAGGCTGCAATTAACACTCATTACATACATTCTACGAAAACGACGTTCGCTTCCCGTATAATTACGATGACCGTCATTAGCACGGGCACAACTGTACAAGGAGCTCGTAAACCCTCCCCGTGTGAAATAATTCGGCGAGCCTTCGTCAAAAAAGTGGTAAGGATCGGTCGTAAAATATACGGCGTCAATACGGGCGCCGCCTGTAAAAGGAACCGACACCTTTTTGTTCTCACTTGCACAGCTTTATTGCCTCTAATGAGTGCATTTGTAATGCTTTTGGGCTGAATGTAGTGCAGCTTGGGACGATAAGGGCCAATTAGGGAATATATTTAAAAGGAGCAAGCATGAAGCTATTGTGGGTGAATTAATGTGAAGTTTCAGTAAAAGGGTCTGTAATACTTTACAACTATGTTTTAAACAAGTGAACTATGTTCAGGGGTCATGGAATTCAATCGGCGGAAAAGAAGTTGTGTTTTTTTTTTTGTAGTGAAGATGTTACAATATAGATGAAAAAAAAATGAAATTAATAATTAGTGCACTGGAATTAACCAATTGATGGAAAATTCATAACATATTTTTCCATTAAAGTGAAACCTAATTTTAAAATGGCCTTGTTAACATTCAAAACTCAAGTCAGTACGATAAAAAAAATATGTGGTAGGTGTCCAAACTCCTTCACATATTTTTGTGCCGGTAAACCTGATCCTACACGGAAGAAATTTGACAGCTGGGAGTCGATGGTTAGAAGTCACTGCCGGAAACGTTATGCTGGTGTTTACTGAGACTTTGCTAATCACTTCCAGACTAAAAGTGCCACGTTGTCTTTTTGCCAACAACAACTTTCCATCTACGGATTTTAAATTACTGATCTAAAGGTGAGAGCCTCGTAAAAATGAGACGAGATAGAAGCAGTACCTTCATGTAGTTTATGGTTGGTTGAGGTGTCCTTTTCTGTGAGAGCCTTGTAAAACAGACGAGGAACAAGCAGTACCTTCATAATGTCTATGGTTGGTTGAGGTAACCACTTCAGTGAGAGCCTCGTAAAAAATACGAGGAAGAAGCAGTACCTACACAATGTCCATGGTTGGTTGAGGTGGCCACTTCAGCAGTCCACCACACAGAGTTTTGTGCGATTCTGAATATATGAACTTTGTAAAAACGATTCATCAAATTTTCAGGGGATTAACTTGGACAAATAAACATGCGAAGCCATCTAGATGAGGATGAAGAGTAGCTGCGCACTGTCGCCGGTGATTTTGTGGTGATGAGAGAGGACGGCAGGACTTGGGAGTCCGTAGCGGAGGTGAGAGACGAGATACGTAAGGCTCAAGAGGACCTTGTTAGTAAACGTAATTTAGAGAGCTTTGCTGCAGACCTCAGTAGAAGCCTACGTTTTGATATGGAGAAGGCTAGTAAGCCTGGCGGCACAAATGAGGAAACTAATAAAAGTTAACGAGTTGGTGGTCCATGCTTTACAGCTGGACGGAGAGGCATTCCGGGAGAGGATTGACCGAAGGGACCCAGTTCGATCGCGGGGGAGTCTTGGTGGTCTTGCTCTGACTTCCTACCGTGACTTCCTGGGTAAGAGTCTGCAACGGCAGCTTGCATCCACTCCAAACTCATATCAGGGCTGCCGGTGCTGGATGTGAGCTCGCAACTCGCTTCCACCCCTAAACCCAAACCCGGGGTACCTACTTCCCGCTAGGCCAAGAGGTCTTCGACTGCCCGGAAACTGAAAACTGGGACTAAGCCGATACCTCGGCCCATTACATCCACGGGCCGAACCCGCACCCAACCTCGACGGGGCGGCGTAGATTCGGATGGATTTCCGCAGGTCCAGAACCGGTTCACCTCCGTGAACCGGCCCGCGTTTGTGATGCCAACGCGGAACACTTTTGAGAGATTCATGGACCTGGACGGCGAAATTGAGACACTTGTTCTATGTGACTCTATCGTCCGACACCAGGCGGTTGAATTTGTTCATAGGTGTAAGGCAAAGAGACGGGTTATTTGCAAACCCGATGCCACGATTGAAAAGATCAGAGGTGCCCTTGCTGAGGTTGAAGTTTCCAGCCGGGAGACACTCGTCATCTGCCATGTAGGCACCAATGATCTTAAAAGGTCAAGGTCGGAAGATCTGCTAGCCAAGTATAGGCAGCTAATTTCGAACCTTATGGCAAAAACGGATCGAGTGGCCATCACATCCATCTTACCGCGAATGTATGATGATGACGAACTGTATAGTAAGCCCTCGAGACCATTTGCAAGTCTGATGGAGTATCCTTCATTAACTTATTTGATGACTTTCGGGAGAGGCCCGATCTGTTCCTAAGAGACGACCAACACCTGAATGATGTAGAAAATGCCCGACTTGGCCGACTGCTCCATCTTAGCGCTAAAAAATACTATGCCCAAAAGTTAGGGGTCCAGCGTGCTTTAAACGGTCCAGTTTTGGCCGTAGGGAACCCTACCTAGAGAGCCCCGTGCCCGCAGCAGATTCCCGAATGAGGGCGATGACCGTCGATCAGCCGCTACAAGAAGAAGAAGCTGCGGGCACGGTAGATACGTTACTGGGCTCACACGAAGGCAATTCTAGGGATGGTCAAGATCCTGGTCCACAGCCGCCAGGTCGAGATGTCGAAGGCCTAGACACGCACCGTCGGAAGGTCTTCTTCTGTAACGCGCAGTCATAAGCCCCTGAGTTCGACGAACTGAGGGGACTGGCGACCTTGTACTCGTTTGATGTCATTGGCATAAACGAAACATGGCTCGATCTCCTAAGAAGAAACCTGGCAACAGAGTTAATGCTGCCAGGCTACAAAATGTTTAACGTGGACAAACCCACCCCTAGTAAACGAGGGGGCGGGTCCGTGTTGTACATAAAGGAGATACTGCATCCATTTCTTAGAGCAACGCTCGCCACATTTTTTTGCAAAATACTCAACGCAGAAATCAAAGTGGCCTATGCGACATTGAAGCTGGCATTTGTTTACCGCAACAGCCACACCCTTGCGGAACAAGATGCCCTGCTCTATGAGAAGCTGGAAGAAATAGTCTCAAATAATCACGAGACCATCTCTTCGGCGACTTCAACCTCCCTTATATTGACTGGGTGAGCCTAACTTCACAGGCCCCAGGCAATAAACTAACGGAGTTTATCGACGAAAACAGCATGACAGTATGTTCGTGAACCAACCCGGGGGAACAACATACTGGACCTAGTCATGTCAACTGAGGAGCGCTTGTTCGGCAACACCCTAGTTGGCAACAAACTGGGAGGTGCTGACCACAACGCGGTGGAATTCACCATCGAAGTGCCCCGTCCAGCCCCCCAGGGAGCTATACGCCGCCTCAATTTCGCGCGAGCAGACTTCCAGGTGATGAGAGAACAACTAAGTGCGCTTAACTTAATCGAACAACTCAAAGACGATACGGTGGACGCTTGCTGCCGTATCCTCAATGAGAGAGTTCGCTAGGTAAGTGACCGATGTATACCCTTGAGAACAATTGATCCCGCTCAAAGGATCAGGTCCCCTTGGTGTAACGTCATAGTTGCATGAGCCTTGAATCGTCGCGATCAACTAAACGCGCAACGACTGAGGGATAACACAGATGAGGCGGCAGAACTGCGCCGCCTGGACTGCATCGGACTAGACTAGTCCGATCCTCTAAGCGCTCGAAAGAGAAAAATATTGCTGATAACGCCAAAGAGAAACCAAAGGATTTCTATCGCTACGTCAATGAGCGTAGAATTGCTAGGACTCAGTTGGTCCGCTAATGGATGAAGATGGTGTCCTCAGAACGTCACCTGAGGACATTGCCAGTGTCCTGAATAGCTTCTTCTGTTCAATGTTTACAGTTGAGGGCACCGGCTACGAACGAGATACTGTTTACGCTTGGGAAGTCAGTCTCCACGACTTTGCGTTCTCAAGAGAGGAAGTTGTCAAACAACTTGAGGAACTGGACATTTACAAATTGATCGGTCCCGATGGACACCACCGAAGAGTTCTCAAGGAAACTCGAAAACAATTGGCGGATTCCCTAACCCACATCTCCAACTTATCAACTACGAGTGGCGAGGTCCCCGAAGACTGGAGAGTTGCCAATGTCACGACAGTCTTCAAGAAAGGTGATCAACCATTGCCCAGCAACTATCGACCGGTCAGCTTGAAGTCGATCGTGTGCAAAACCATCGAGCGATTGATACGAAATCATCTCGTCGATCATCTGGAAGACAACGGACTCATTCATGACACTCAGCACGGCTTCCGCCGTAAGAGGAGTTGTCTGACGAATCTGCTGGACTTTTTCAATGAGGTGGTCAACGTGTACGACCGCCGTAGCAGTGGATGTCATCTACCTAGACTTTTAAAAAACCTCCGGCAAGGTGCCGCACAGGAGACTGTTAAATGAAGCCTCTCGGCATTGGTGGTAACGTACTTCGCTGACTGCGCGCCTGACTAACAGGACGCAAGCAAAGAGTCAGCATCGGCCAGGCTTTGACCGAGTGGGCCCTTGTTACCTCTGAGGTGCCCCAGGGCAGTGTCCTGGGTCCTATTCTCTTCCTCATTAATGTAAACGACATGGATGCGGGTTTTCTGTCCAAGGTATCGAAATTGACCGACGACACATACACTAGTTCTGCCATGCAGCATGGAGGGAGAGAGACAGAGTTGAGATTCAACAAGATCTCGAAAAACTTGTCCAATGGTCGGAAGCATGGCAGATGCCCTTCGATGGGGCAAAATGTACAGTTGTGCACATGTGGTGTCGCAATGCCAACTTCAAACACACGATGGCAGGAAGCGATCTTGCAACTGTTGAACAGCAGAGAGACTTGGGTGTCCTTATTTCGAATGACATGAAATGGAACGCGCAGGTCGAAGAAAGTTACAAGATAGCTAACCGTAACCTTGGTTACATCTCCCGTAACTTCCCCCTGCAAAACGAAGGACATTGTATTGCTGTTGTACACGTCCCTCGTCCATTCCCACCTCGAGCATGCAGTCCAATTTTAGTCTCCACACAGGAACAGAAACTGGAACGAATCCAGCATCGTGCAACTAAGCTAATCCCGCAGCTACGCCACCACAGCTACGAGGATAGGCTTAAAGAGCTTGGCCTCATCACCCTTGAGCAGCGAAGGCTGAGGGGTCAGTTCATTGAAACCTTCATATACTTGAAAGGATTCAACAACGTGAGTCCTGTCGGCCTCTTCAACAGAGACCACAAAATTCGTACCCGAAACAACGGGGTAAAACTTATGGAAAAACGTTTCGCTACAGCTATGGCACAACATTTTTTCCCGATTGCAATCTCGCTGGTCTGGAACAACTTACCGGCTGCGGTAGTTGGCTCTGAATCCGTGAATGCGTTCAAAAACGCGCTTGACAAGCACTGGGCTACGTGATTCGATTAACCTGAAAACGACACGATTTACTAGGAGCTGTCGAACTGGGTGAGAGGTGCATGGCGACTCTCATCCACCCCTAAACCCACGCCAGGGCCACCGGTACTGGGTGTGAGCCCGTAACGGTACTCGCATTCACCCATCCCGCCAGCCTACGAAGCCGTCTGTTGTCCTAACGGGACAAGCAGATGCAGGAACTATAGTATCCCGAAAAGCGACACCGCCCAATAGGAGGGCTTGCTCATCTCGATGCGGCGGTGCAGACTTGGAAGGGTTTCCCATATATCTTTTACTCTTTTTTTTTCTTCTTTTGTGGTACGCACGGCTTTTTTCACAATTCAAGCTATTACTATTAATAAATCCATTATTAGTAACAATAATAGCGTGTCGCTGGTAGTAGCAGTTGTTAGTTGTTACTCATTATTTTATTACCAGTAACAATGAAATGATTGCTATTGCTGACCAACTCTAGCGACTGAAACTCCATGTCGGAACGGAACGCTTTCTACCATTGCAATTACAGGTACTGATATTACTGCATACAGAGACTAATATTACTGCATTGCAAATACAGAGACTGATATTAATGTTTTACAAATACAGAGACTGATAATATTGAGAATGATCCTTCTAGGAATTCACCGGGTGAGAGGTGGTACGGCGACTCGCATCCAATCCTAAACCCATGCCAGGGCCACCGGTTGGGTGTGAGCCCGTAACGGTACTCGCATTCACCCATCCCGCTAGCCTAAGAGGCCGTCTGCTGTCCCAACGGGACAAGCAGATGCAGGGACTATGGTACCCGCAAAGACGACACTCTTTATTTTTATTATTATTATGTGGTACAGTGCCAGCACGTACCACCACACCCCTCCTTTCTTTCTGGCCGACCCGACGGCACTCCTCACTCCTCCGGGATGTGGAGGCGTGAGGGGAGGAGTGCCGTCGTGTCTACAAGTGTTTACAAGTGTTTACAAGTGTAGGAAGACAACAACAGGCCTATTGGCCCAAACTAGGCTGCCTTTTGGTAGCAAGAGTGTTAGTTCTGGAGTAGAACGTCTAAGAGGACTATTGGCCCAAACTAGGTTGCCTTATGGTGGCAAGAGAATTAGTTTTGAAGTAGAACGTCTAAGAGAGCTTCATGTGCCATTTCTAATTTATTTATAACAACAGGAAATGGAACGGTTTAGCTATTTATCGGCGATTTATGTAGAACTTATCGAGCCGCGACTTGAACGTTTCGATTGTATTGCTGTTTACAACCTCCGCTGGAAGTTTGTTCCATTCTTCGACAACTCTATACGTGAAGAAATTACGCGTGATGTCGAGTGAGAAACGTTTCCCAACGATTTTGTATCCATTGTTCCTAGTCACTCCGTTTGCAT
>SDVV010042218.1:0-10363 GCA_016164225.1 Gammarus roeselii | reverse complement strand
TGGTCCCGTTTCAGCGGGTAGTGCAATAATTGGAAAGCATAAGGATTGTTCCCACCATGATGGTCCCGTTTCAGCGGGTAGTGCAATAATTGAAAAGCTTAACGATTGTTCCCCTCATGATGGTCCCGTTTCAGCGAGTAGTGCAATAATTAAAAAGCCTAACGATTGTTCCCACCATGATGGTCCCGTTTCAGCGGGTAGTGCAATAATTGGAAAGCATAAGGATTGTCCCCACCATGATGGTCCCGTTTCAGCGGGTAGTGCAATAATTGGAAAGCATTAGGATTGTTCCCACCATGATGGTTCCGTTTCAGCGGGTAGTGCAATAGTTGGAAATCATGAGGATTGTTCCCCCCATGATGGTCCCGTTTCAGCGGGTAGTGCAATAATTGGAAAGCCTAAGGATTGTTCCCACCATGATGGTCCCGTTTCAGCGGGTAGTGCAATAATTGGAAAGCATAAGGATTGTTCTCACCATGATGGTCTCGTTTCAGCGGGTAGTGCAGTAATTGGAAAGAATAAGGATTGTTCCCACCATGATGGTCCCGTTTCAGCGGGTAGTGCAATGACTGAAGAGCCTAACAATTGTTCCCACCATGATGGTCCCGTTTCTATAGGTAGTGCAATAATCGAAAAGCCTAACGATTGATCCCTATATACTCTCAATTCAAACACTTCAGTCGCAGCCCGTTCCACCGTTCAAGTTTACGGCCATATCCGAATTTTCTTAGCCGTGTGCACTTTTATTTCGGTAATTGTTTATTTTTTTGATGCCAAAGTCCTGTGTCGAAGGATTCCTTTGTAGACTTTGGGTCTCGTGGAAATGTTCCAAACCAAACAAAAAAAAATCACAGAGACAAAACCGGCGACAAAAAATATCACGGCCGGCCGTCCGGACTTGGGAAAACACACAAAAAAACGTCGAGAAACCGGGCTATTGTTTTTAGCTCAGCTATTTAATAACTGAAACTTTTCCCATTGCCTTTTCAATTCTAGGTATGAAATTTTAAATGAGCGTTCAAAGAGATCTTACAGTTTTTTTCTCCTAAAGTTCTGGAAATGAATTCAAATATAGCGGTAAATAATTTTTAAGGTCGGTTGGTTGATATTTGAATTTCATTAGTGCAAATTAAGAGATACGTCGATAGCAACAAAATTAAATGAACGTTTGATCTAGGGCTTGAAAAAATAATAATTTTCGATATTTTATGAAGCCCGTTAATCAAACAAGGAGAAATACACAAGGTTTTTCTAAACCAAATTAATAGTGTATTATACAGGACTGATGATAGGTAATTAATTATGAATCACCGTTTCGACGACAGTTGAAGCCAATTTTGACCTCAATTGTAACCATGCAGATGTAGAATTACCGTGACATTATCGTCTAGTTAGGTCTAGTCAGCGATGACCTGTACCTGTCAACTCCAGCGATGACCTGTGACAGTCAAACTCCAGCGATGACCTGTGACAGTCAAACTCAGCGATTACCTGTGACAGTCAAACTCCAGCGATGACCTGTGACAGTCAAACTCCAGCGATGACCGGTGACAGTCAAATTCCAGCGATGACCTGTGACAGTCAACTCCAGCGATTACCTGTGACAGTTAAACTCCAGCGATTACCTGTAACAGTCAAACTCCAGCGATGACCTGTGACAGTCAAACTCCAGCGATTACCTGTGACAGTCAAATTCCAGCGATGACCTGTGACAGTCAAACTCCAGCGATGACCTGTAGCTGTAGCTGTCAACTTTAGCGATGATCTGTGCCAGTCAAACTCCATAGATGACCTGTGACAGTCAGACTCCAGCGATGACCTGTAGCTGTCAACTCCGACGATGACCTGTGACGGTCAAGCTCCAGCGATGGCCTGTGACAATCAAACTCCTGTGATGGCCTGTGACAATCAAACTCCTGTGATGGCCTGTGACAGTCAAACTCCAGCGATGGCCTGTGACAGTCAAACTCCTGTGATGGCCTGTGACAGTCAAACTCCAGCGATGGCCTGTGACAGTCAAACTCCAGCGATGACCTGTGACAGTCAAACTCCAGCGATGGCCTGTGACAGTCAAACTCCAGCGATGGCCTGTGACAGTCAAACTTCAGCGATGGCCTGTGACAGTCAAACTCAAGCGATGGCCTGTGACAGTCAAACTCAAGCGATGACCTGTGACAGTCAAACTCAAGCGATGACCTGTGACAGTCAAATTTCAGCGATGACCTGTGACAGTCAAACTCCAGCGATGGCCTGTGACAGTCAAACTCCAGCGATGACCTGTGACAGTCTAACTCCAGCGATGGCCTGTGACAGTCAAACTCAAGCGATGACCTGTGACAGTCAAACTCAAGCGATGACCTGTGACAGTCAAACTCAAGCGATGACCTGTGACAGTAAAACTCAAGCGATGACCTGTAGCTGTAGCTGTCAACTCCAGCGATGACCTGTGGTAGTCAAACTCCAGCGATGGCCTGTGACAGTCAAACTCCAGCGATGACCTGTAGCTGTCAACGCCAGCGATTACCTGTGACAGTCAAACTCTAGCGATGGCTTCTGACAGTCAAACTCCAGCGATGACCTTTAGCTGTCAACTTCAGCGATCACCTGTGACAGTCAAACTCCAGCGATGACCTGTGACAGTTAAACTCAGCGAGGACCTGCAGCTGGCAACTCCAGCGATGACCTGTTACAGTCAAAATCCAGCGATGACCTGTGACAGTCAAACTCCCGCAATTACCTGTAGCTGTCAACTCCAGTGGTGTTGGGGTGGATGGATGATTATTCATTTTACAGATCATTAGCACTTTATTTTTGTATTTTATTATTTCTTATTTCGTGAGCTCAATTATTTTGTCTGTGCCCTTTTTTCATTGTGATAAATTTTGCATTGGTTATTACGTATCGAAGCTGGTTGAGACTATGTGACCCGGGGAATGGGGGATACACTTAGGACCCGCAGGACTCTGGGGACCCGGGGGTTTTGGAAACCCGGGAAACTTGGAATACCAGGAGGATTTGGGGTGACCCCCTTGAACCCTTCTGAGGCCCTTTGAGACAACCTTGACTTGAAACCCTTTGGGACCCCCTTGAGAAACTTCGGGACCCTCTTGATGCCCCTCTGAATTCTGGGACCCCTGCTTTCCCCCTCCCAACGCTGTAAAACCTATAAACAGAAAAATTTAAGTGTGAAATGTTTGAGTTGAGCAATTAGCCATTACCGTCCACGGATTATTAGCGCAGAAGGGGAGACCCGCGTCGAGGCTGGTCTAGTTGCGTCGAGATCAGTCGAAACGCGTTGAGGCGAGTCGAGTTGGGTACGACGAGTAGGGACCGGCCGAAAAGATTCGAGGCACGCCGAGATGAGCTAAGCTGACTAGATGGACCCGGGGAGCTCGGGGGACTTGGGTTACCCTCCGGGACTCATCGGGCTCGTTTGTGGTCCGAGAGACCTCTGCCTCATCACACCGCTTCCACCCTGAAATGCTTGATTCGAAAAAATAGTTATTAACACTCCACAGGATTACCGGCGCAGAGGGAGAGAGCCGTGTCAAGGCTGGTCGAGGTGCGTCGAGATCAGTCAGAACATGTCGAGACAAGTTGAGTTGGGCGCGATGAGTCGAGACTGGCCGAAATGAGTCGAGACAAACCGAGATGAGCTGAGACGAGGGGACTCGAGAGACCCGGGGAGCTCGGGGTACCCAGGGGACTTGGGTTTTACACCGGGACCCATTGGGCTCTTTTGGGATCCGAGGGATCTCAGCCCCCCCCCCACCCTAACCCGCTAAACAATAAGTGTGATGTCTATAATCTGAGCAGTTTTTTCAGCCCATGATAAACCAGCTCTTTCTTTCCTCTTCACGATCCACAATTTTGTCCTCTAAAAAAATACTAATGTATTTATGCAAGAGTTCCTGTTTGTGATTTTGTGAATGCGTTTTTCACTCCCTGCTCGCCCGCGCGAGCGAGCACGTAACCATAAACCATGTGGTGCATTGCGGTTGGAGTTGATCTGATCCGTGAAGCTGTGGACCTTGTATCAATTTCGACGATACTATCTGTGCTCGCTGGCGTGCTTACATATTACTCTTGAGGTTCTGAGGGGTTGGAAGCGGGGATTCGTTTCGTCTGAGTCTTTATCATACCCGAATGAAGGAATTTTACTGTAACTGAACTGAACCGCGTAGCTGTAAACATTGTGTTGCGTTGCTGTCGGAGCTCACTCTGTCCGTGTAGCTGTAAACTTTGCACTAATCTCGACGATGCTACCTGTAGGCACTGGCGTACCTACACATTACTCTTGAAGTTCTAAATGATTAAAAGTGGAGATCTGTTTTGTTTGAACGTTTTTCGTGTGAGTACCAGCGTGCGTCTGACACGACTGAAAAATTCAAAATGTTCTAACTTTGACAATGTTGTTTTTCTCGCATGCCGTGGCGAACGAGCCTACTGGAATCCATGATCGTCGAGCCCTGTGGGGGAGCCTGTTATGACTCACGTTGAGGCTCCGGTGGAAATGAGGCTTTACTCAAATCAAACTCTAGTGGTGATCTCAAGCAGTTGAACTTCAGCTTGTCTGTATTAGTGGAACTCCAGAGGTGACCTGTAGCAGTCAAATCTCAGCGATGACCTGTAACAGATTAAATTCTCAGATCCTGCAGTAATTTATCAAGAAAATAGAAGTTGAGGCGTTATTGATTTGAGATTTTTCTTCCTATAAGCTTGCTTATGAACGATATTTTATTGCAAGGTTCTCGCATCTTCATTTATTCTCGTTTCTGTTGATCATTTACTTTTCGTGCACTACTGATTTGAGACCAAAGATATGTAAAAATTTAATGCTCATTTTATTATGATCCCTCCTCGCACACAATGGCCAAGATAGATTTTACACTTATATAATTTCAAATTTACATTAATGTTCATTATTGGACAGTTGAAAATGTAACCAGCCTATTCAATATTTGATGTTTTCCGTAGCATGCAAGACCGTTTTCTCTGCACTATTTCGTGTTTTCCTTCATTTTACCCGCGTCTAAGGCGATGAGGCCTGTTCGAGTAAACATGGTGACATTTTTTGTGGGTGGGCGTGTAATAGGATCAAGGAGCTGTTGTCCTCTCTGAGCAGGTTGTCCTGAAACGATTTTACAGGCTGGTACGAGAGTTCAGGTTGCTCTGGTATGATGGTACAGGTTTCCCCGATACGATGGTACAGGCTGCCCTGGTACGATGGTACAGGCTGCCCTGGTACGATGGTACAGGTTGCCCTGGTACGATGGTACAGGTTGCCCTAGTACGATGGTACAGGTTGCCCTGGTACGATGGTACAGGTTGTGCTGGTACGATGGTACAGGTTGTGCTGGTACGATGGTACAGGTTGTCTTGGTACGATGGTACTGGTTGTCCTGGTACGATGGTACAGGTTGCCTTGGCACGATGGTACAGGTTGCCTTGGCACGATGGTACAGGTTGCCCTGGCACGATGGTACAGGTTTCCCTGGTACGATGGTACTGTTTGCCCTGGTACAATGGTACTGGTTGCCCTGGTACGATGGTACAGGTTGCCTTGGTACGATGGAACAAGTTGCCTTGGTACTATGGTACAGGTTACCCTGGTACGATGGTACAGGTTGCCCTGGTACGATGGTACTGGTTGCCCTGGTACGATGGAACAGGTTGCCTTTGTACGATGGCACAGGTTGCCCTGGTACGATGGTACAGGTTGCTCTGGTACGATGATACAGGTTGCCCTGGTACAATGGTACAGGTTGCCCTGATACGATAGTACTTGTTGCCCTTGTACGATGGTACTGGTTGCCTTGATACGATGGTACAGGTTGCCCTGGTTCGATGGTACAGGTTGCCCTGGTACGATGGTACAGGTTGTCCTGGTACGATGGTACAGGTTGCCCTGGTACGATGATACAGGTTGTCCTGGTACGATGGTACAGGTTGCCCTGGTTCGATGGTACAGGTTGCCCTGGTACGATGGTACAGGTTGCCCTGGTACGATGGTACAGGTTGCCCTGGTACAATGGTACAGGTTGTCCTGGTACGATGGTACAGGTTGCCCTGGTACGATGGTACACGCTCTTAGGTGGGCTCGAGAGCAGTGCGAAACATGCATGTATTTGATTTAGAGATGAAAATAATATATTTTTTTTGCTGGTGGATGGATGATTATTAATTTTATTTCTTATTATGTGGGCTCTATTATTTATCTGTGCCCTTTTTTCATGGTGATCTATTATGTATTAGTTATATAATTATGTATCGTTAGACGCCCGCAGGGGCCCTGCAGGGTGGCTAGCGACGACTTCGCGTTGGGGCTCCGGTGGAGCGCGAAAGCGGTTTTTGCTCCTACTACGTAACACTTACTCGGAATCTACGCTAAACCTACTCGGTATCTACGTTAAACCTATTCGGTATTTACGTTTAACCTTCTCTGTATCTAAGTTAAACCTACTGGGTATCTACGTTAAACCTAATCGGTATCTACTTTAAACCTACTCGGTATCTACGTCAAACCTACTCGGTATTTACGTTAAACCTACTCTGTATCTACATTAAACCTACTCGGTATCTACGTTAAACCTACTCTGTATCTACGTTAAACCTACTCTGTATCTACGTTAAACCTACTCGAAACCTCCGTTAAACCTACTCGGTATCTTCGTTAAACCTACTCAGAACCTACGTTAAACCTACTCGGGACCTACGTTAAACCTACTCGGAATCTACGTTAAACCTACTCGGAATCTACGTTGAACCTACTCGTAATCTACGCTACACCTACTGTGCCACTCTTCAGCCGCCCTACGGGGGAGTCTGCATTAACTTCGCGTTAGGACTCCTGTGGAAAACAGAAGCAACTACTACTACTAATCTTTATTTACATGGACGTTGACAATATTTTCCAATAAATTCGTAGCATTGGAATGCCGCAGTTCTAATAATCGTTTGTGATGTTTGAAGAACGTTAAACGTCTTAATGGTAATGAGTACACCGTACGCAATTCAATGTCTTGTCTGACTAGATGTTCTATCATAAGCGTTTTGCTGGGTTCGCAGAGTGAAGAGGTTGGGAATTCCAGTAAACAAATTGCAGGACCAGTTCCTCACATCTATCAGTGCAAACAAGAAAAACAATACCGAGCAAATTTCAGGTCAAAAATTCTTTGATTAGGAATGTTTTTACCGCATAATGGTAAACTGTTTCGTTAACGTACATTTTCCGTTGAGTTGAATTTTATTAAACTGAGTGAAGACTTTAAAAACCAACCGGACATATAATGTAATTGAGCATACGATGATCACATTAGTATTACGTAAAAGCCTGTGTGTACATACACGGTTCTACATTTACATCCACTGCACTTATTAACCTTACAACGTCGCAGTTGGACAACAATTGACGATAGTGTTCGTAAGTTGCATACGTCACCTCTGGTTTTATTTGTTCGTAATGAAAAGCGTCCGTTAAGCTCAGTGAAGTTCAGTCAAGGATTTACTGTACACAGAGAGAGAGAGGGCCTATTTCGTATGATGGGCGCCACGTTGTACTTAGCGAACGAAAATTCGTTTATGATCCAAAACTAAGTGAAGTCTTCAATGTCCATTTTCCGCTCTATATTCGAACTCATCGGAAATTTTATTAATATAACCAATTAAAAGCTTTGTTCACACATAGTACAGTAAGAAATTTTTTATGTGAAGTTAAATTCCAGGTGGGGAACGTCGAATTTATTTTCCCCGGTTACAGACAAACCATGAACGAATATTTGCTCGCTTCTCGCTACGGTACATACTATGTACCGTACTATGTACCGTACCTAACATACTATGTATGTTAGGTAAGAACCAACGCTTATTAAATAATGATATATGCTTATGGAGTTGAAAACAACATACCTAACGATCTACGTATATTACGAGGAATGTTGTCACCACTTACTTTACGATCTACCGATATTACGAGGAAACTTTCATCCACATACTTTACGATCTTCAAATATTGTGAGAAAACTTTTCCCCACATACCGTACGATTTACGTATAATGTGATGATTTTTTTTTCTCCACATATCTTACGATTTACGATTATCACGAGGAAACTTTTCTCCACATACCTTACGATCTACGTATAATGCGAGGAAACTTTTCTGTGTAGGTTTAGAATATCCAATAAAAACATTCGTGTGATAGCTTTTCGTTTCGCCAGTCAAAGATTAATGAGAAAGAGAGTTGGACCCAGCCTCATGCACATCATATCAGTTGCATGTAAACCATGGCGCTAGGAATCATTAACCTGATTCTTTGTTTCTATGTTGAGACTGCGCGTTCAAAATGTTAGCACATACAAACGAGCGTCCTTGAATGTCGTTCCATCGATCTGGGCCGATGACGATGTTGTGCACAGTTCACGCTGCGACCAGGTCGGGTAACTATCAATGGCTTTCCTTCCCCATGAGCGTTAAAATGTGTATTGTTTTTGTAAGAGCGCGTCACACAACAAGCCAGGTGGCGCAAACAAGGTGTTTGATCATTCATGTCGCGTTTACAAAAAGTTTAGCGACTTTTTTTTAATTCGGATGTGCCTTCCGTCATGACAGATTGATCAACATTCCGCGAATGTTTTTCCTTCCTCATGTTTTCGTGCAGTTTGTGCTGCGCTGTTTGCAGGCTGCTGTTCTCGCCGTCCTAACTCACATAAACTGTTTATATTGAAACGTTCCAGCACATAAATAATATTGGACTAAAGAGCATTACTGTTCTCTTTCCACTGTCCAACAGTTTAATCCCAAAATATAAAAATTTATTTAATATTCTCTGCGTCAAGTGAATTGTCATTTATTTCCTATTATTACGCGCCCAAAATTAAACAATAACATTTGTGATAGTTCATGTCAAACTTATTGGCTGATAAAATTTATTGCAGCGCACTGCTGGAAGCAAAGCGTTGCAGCGCAGTGCTGGAAACAGCGTTGCACACTGCTGGAAACAGCGCACTGCAGATCAAACGATATTACTGCGGCTGTGATGCGCATCGGGGCTCCGCTGCTGCATTAGAACATGTCAGTCGAGACACAAAATATCCCATAAATATTTTGCCTACATTTAGACGCATAAACGTTATTGTGCGTTCGCCCCAATCCGTCCCATGAGGGATGGGGGGGGGGGATGCTACCGGCCTTGCTGCTTGCATTTAAATGGCCCACCGGACTGTGAAATTACCCACTGTTTCGGAATGAGTTGTTTATTGAAATGGTTTCATTGGTGTGTTTATGACAACTTGAGGTCAAGTCCATGTAATGACGAGAAAAAAGTAATGTAACAAGTTAGTATCCTTAGCATTATAACATATGGATTTTGTATAATTTGTTCACCAATACACACTAAGAAGGGTATGATACCATCTTATGTTAATCATTTTCTACTCTCAGTTCTTTTATTAAATGTCGGTCGAAACGATAATTTGTCATGATTAAGTAAATTTCTGTTGACCTCACTTATTTTTCCTAATTAGTAGACCAAGGTAATGTTTTTATCTATTTTTACATGTTGAACAATGGAGACTAGAGAATATCCTCCAATATTGCCCATCGCTTGGTGTATTTAGAGGTCCGTTTACTCTGTCACCTTAGTTTGTTTATCTGTAGCATCCTTGAATCCATCTATTGAAATGGGATGCAGTAGACGTCGTCATTTTGTGCATCGTTTTTGTAGCTCACATTGTTGACCATGTTGACCTCACCAAGTGCACTTCATATGGGTACCTCACCAAGTGTACTTCACCATGAGTACCTCACCAAGTGTACTTCACCATGAGTACCTCACCAAGTGTACTTCACCATGAGTACCTCACCAAGTGTACTTCACCATGAGTACCTCACCATGTGTACTTCACCATGTTGACCTCACCATGTGTACTTCACCATGAGT
This sequence comes from Gammarus roeselii, assembly GCA_016164225.1. Taxonomy (NCBI): domain Eukaryota; kingdom Metazoa; phylum Arthropoda; class Malacostraca; order Amphipoda; family Gammaridae; genus Gammarus; species Gammarus roeselii. Next base: position 425 of record SDVV010042218.1, on the reverse strand, counting down.
ACCTCACCAAGTGTACTTCACCATGAGTACCTCTCCAAGTGTACTTCACCATGAGTACCTCTCCAAGTGTACTTCACCATGAGTACCTCACCAAGTGTACTTCACCATGAGTACCTCACCAAGTGTATTTCACCATGAGTACCTCACCATGTGTACTTCACCATGTGTACTTCACCATGAGTATCTCACAATGTGTAATCACCAGCTTACCCCACAATATGTAATCACCAGCTTACCTCACAATGTGTAATCACCAGCTTACCTCACAATGTGTAATCACCAGCTTACCCCACAATGTGTAATCACCAGCTTACCTCACAATGTGTTATCACCAGCTTACCTCACAATGTGTTATCACCAGCTTACCTCACAATGTGTTATCACCAGCTTACCTCACAATGTGTAATCACCAGCTTACCTCACAA